>JXCR01149004.1:399619-431579 GCA_002079205.1 Phalaenopsis hybrid cultivar
TTTGGCTGTTTCTTAGATCACCATGTGAGTGAAGGAAACTTAGAAGAAGCTGTAAATTTGCATATGGTGATGCTCAGGGAGCATGTAGGAAACACCACTACTTACAATATTTTACTGAAAGGGTTCTGTAAAGAAGGACAGATTCAGGATGCCACCAATCTCTTAGCTGATATGAGGAATAATAATATTCTTCCGGACTGCATAAGCTATTCAACGCTAATTTATGCGAACTGCAGAACAGGTAATTTAGAAGAAGCTTTTAGACTTTGGGATGAGATGCTGAGTGTGGGAATTAAACCCGACACTCTGGCATACAATTTTATGATATATGGGTGTACATTAGAAGGCGATCTGCAGAAGGCTTTTGCCTTGTACAACGACATGATCAGAACAACCATCAAGCCAAACTCTGTAACTTTTTTGACTCTGATTCATGGTACATCGGTGATGGCTGCTAGGGCAGATTCTTCTTTGCTTGGTGAATAGTACAATTATTCAAAATTGAAATAGCAGTCAGGAAGTACCTTGCTTTGTCAAAAATGCTTGACTGAAGATTCCACGGCACAATTTCAGATACCACTCCAATACATTTTGTACAGAGAAACATCTTTTATGATGCCCTACAGCCAAATAAAATTTTTTGAGAGATTTGTTATCGATCTTTCCCTGTAATCCCTACGTTTGGCCGTCGTATAAATGGCTGTGTGCACTCAGACGGTATTATTTATCCTCAGATCCTCAGAAGAACTGTCCAGAGGGATGTAGGAACTGTGAACAAATCGGGGTAGCATTCAACATAAACATTTCCCAAAATGATAAATTTTCATCCCATCACTTCATTGTACCTTTTTGAGCCTCACATTCCATGTGCACGTGGATCACTTCGCAAATTTCGCTCTTATAAAACAAGCATGATCGATCAAATTACGTCAATTGGTGTGGTGCAATTCCTGTAGCACAATCTCTCGTTCTTTTCAAGCAAGGAAAGCTAACTGGAGTTACATATCACTAAACAATTTGCTTGATCATGCACAAATCGGGATTGAAATTATATTTGGGACCCTCTAATCTCTGATTTCAATAAATCTATAGAATGTTAAATTTGTAGAAATTAAAAACTTGCACGTCACCATTATAAGCTTGCACTCCACCATTAAATGCTTGCAGAAAAAATTAAATTAAAGATAGTGGTTGCTCTCCCATCCGTAAATTTATATAAGGCGTTGGCTCATGGCGAAGAAAATAGGAATTGCAGGGTTCCAAGTTCTCCCTTCGTATCTTCTGTGATTTGCTTGCGGTGAGGACTTCACTCTTCCATGCGGTTCTTTCTTCTTCGGTGGCTCACGGGTAAAAGATGAGAGAGGATGTCAAAGGAGAGGAGAGAGAAGAGAGGGGGAGTTTTCTTGTAATCGTCAAGGTGATCGACGAGTGTATTCTTCGAAAAAATAAAATCCTCTGCAATTTTTTGGATGTGGGCAATTTGTCAAACCACGTAAATCTGTGTTTTTTTGATTTGCGAAATTTTTCTCGATCCAGTTTTTTTCATTTTATTGTCGTCACATTTTTTCACAACAATTGGTATAAGAGTCGTTGTTTCAGATCCGAGGAAGAACAATGACCAGAGACTAAGTGAAGGTTTCGGGGATGGAGAAGTTCGACGGCACAAATTTTGATTACTGGAGAATGCAGATAGATGACTACCTCTATGGGAAGAAACTTCATCTCTTGTTACTTGGAAAGTGACCGGAGAAGATGGATGAAGCCGATTGGAATCTGTTGGTCAACAGGTTCTAGATGTTATTCAATTGACCTGTTAAGATTAGTTGCACACAACGTCTTCAAAGAGAGGACTACTGTGAATCTCATGGCGACTTTGTCAAGTATGTAAGAAAAGCCGTCCGCAAATAAAAAGTTGTATCTGATGAAAAGTTATTCACTTTGCAGATGGCGAAGGGTACGTTCGTTGTACAAAATCTGAATACTATCACAAATCAATTGTCGTATGTCGAAATTGAATTTGACGATGAGATATGTGAACTGATATTGTTGGCTTCATTGTCAAATAGATGGGAAGCAATGAGGATGACATTTAGAAATTCTGCAGGTAAATCTAAGTTGAAATATGATGATATTCGTGATTTGATTTTGGTTGAGGTGCGCATGAAAGATTCTAACGAGACCTCGGGTTCGAGTTCGACACTAAATGTTGATTCCAGAGGGAGATCACGAGATAGGAACTCAAATAGAGGAAGATCAAAATCAAAGTGCAGATGCAAGAGCATATCAAAGCTTAATCAACAAGTAACCTGCTGGAATTGTGGCAAAATTGACCACATAAAGAAGGACTGCAAAAATCCTAAAAAGACGGGGAACGTCAGTGCTAATGTTATAATTGAAGAAATATGGGATGCACTGTTGCTTGCAGTTCACATCTCCGTTGACGGTAGGATACTGGACTCAGGGGCTTCTTTCCATACATCTTCCCACCATGAGTTAATGCAAAACTATGTTGTAGGTGACTTTGGGAAGATGTACTTGGCTGATTGAGCAGCTTTGAACGTAATGGGGATGAGAGATGTTGAAATTACCATCCTTAACAAAAAAAAAGGGTCTTGAAAAAGGTCTTACACATTCCTGAGTCGAAGAAGAATTAATTTATGTTGGGTAGCTCGATGAGGGTGGTCATTCAATAGTGTTCTCAAATAGCACCTGAAAGGTTACTGAAGGAGCACTGGAGCTGGCTCAGCGTAAGAAGACTAGTATGTTGTATATGACTACTGGTTTAATTAACAGTGTTGATACGACAGTTACAGAGAGTGCAGTAGACATGTGACATTGCAGGCTTAAACACATGAGTCAGAGAGACATGAAAGAGTTTCAGTCTAGAGGCAAGCTGCCAAAACTGAAGTCAATTGATCTCGACATGTGTGAAAGTTGCATTTTGTGGAAACAAAAGTAGGTTAGTTTCTTGAAAGGTAATAGGGCACCAAAGGCAGGAAAATTAGAACTTGTATACACTGATGTGTGTGGACCTTCCCCAGTGACATCGCTTGGAGGCTCTCGCTACTACATCACATTCATAGATGAACAAAGTAGAAATGTATGAGTTTATTTTTTGAAGCACAAATCTGATGTATTTTTTGTGTTCAAAACTTGGAAGGTCATGATTGAGACAGAGATAGGTCTGAAACTAAAATGTTTGAGACCTAACAATAGTGGTGAGTATATCGATGATGGGTTCAAGGAGTATTGTGTAGTTCAAGGTATCAGAATGGAGAAGAACATTTCGAAGACACCACATAAAAATGAAGTTGTAGAGCGTATGAACAGGACCTTCAATGAGCTTGTCAAGAGCATGAGATTGCACGCCAGACTACCACCACCGTTCTAGGCAGAAGCGATCAACACTGCATTTTACTTGATCAACAGAGGGTCATCCATTCTATTAGACTATGAATTACCTGATGAGGTCTGAAGCTGCAAAGAGATCAAATTTTCTTATCTTAAGACTTTGGCTATCTTTCTTATGTTCTAATTTCTAATCAATCCTGATGCTTGTCGCAAGCTTGAAGCTAAGTCAAGGAAATGTTATTTCATTGGTTATGGAGATGAAACATTTGGCTATAATTTCTAGGATGATCAAGATCGGAAGATTTTCAGAAGCAGGATTGTGATCTTTAATGAGAAAATGATGTACGGGGACAAGACTAGTACAAATTCTGAAGTAGCTCCTCAGAAANGTATGCATAAAATTAAATTTTTACATGCATACAACTGAACTCTTATGTAGAATTGAGTGTTATGTATGAAAATCTTTAAGAAAAAAAATGGAATGTTATTAGTAGAATTCACGTTGATTTGTTGAAGTAGAGGAATGCATCGGGTCTTTTATTAAAGAGATGTTGTTATAGGGATATTGTTATTTTTATAATTAGAATTTGTTAGTTGAAGTGGAGGAATGCATGCATCGATCAGGTCTATTATTCAAAGTGATAGTGATATTGATGGGCATGCTATTAGTAGAATTCAAGTTAGTTGGTTGAAGTGGATGAGTGAATCTTGTTTTGTTCACTGTGATGGTGATATAGATGGGAATGTTATTAGTAGAATTCACATTTATTTGTTGAAGGGGAGGAATAGATCGGGTCTACTGTTTAAAAAGTAAACTACTTCGAAGAATTGTCATATATATGGTTGACCAAGTAGTGTCGAATTCATCGGATAAAGCGAGCTACTAAAAAAAGTTTCCTTGGGTCATTTTCTTCAATTAAAATTAGCTCCCATGAATCCCTAACTATAATAATTCATGGTACATATTGATAATTATTGATAAATTTTTATCTTCCAGAATAGTTGCACTGATTTGTGAAGCTAGATCTTTACTACAGGTGGATATTCATAATTTGAGAGTTTGGATGTATAATAGATTATATCTAGAGAAAAAAGGACTCACAAGTGTGTTTGTGAATGATATTGGGGAATTTGTGAAGTTAGTAACAGAACTACCCATCTATCGTTTGGAGAGTATGTTTTGGTGTCATTCTGTGAAGAAAAAAATGTCAAGCATTTCTACATCCCCAATAATTTAATTTAGATCTTGACCTCAAGGAATACAAACCTAAATATTTCTATTAGACTGCACGTGGTGAGCAAGAACCTGAAGTTTAGTTCCAGCAAGTAGATGCCTCGAGAAGTAATGCCCCTCTTGCGGAAAAAAAATGATCATGACACATATGAAGAAATGGTTCATGATTATCCAAGAGCTCTATTTGTTGAAAATGTTAAATATGAACCTGAAAAATCCAAATAGAAAATTGTAACAGTTCATGATTTACTGAACACTACGGAAAAAAAATTTATAGAATTGTGGCACAACACATACAGAGTTATCGGTAGCACTGAGAATGTTGATCATGAAATCTGATTTTAACATACCCAGAGAGGCATTCAATCCAATAGCCAAATTATTAAAAGAGATGAATCATGTAAGGAATTTAGTGCTAGTTGATTTGTACAAAACTAAAAATTTGGTTTCAAAGTTAGAGTTACAATTTTAGAAGATCGATTGATGTGTAAGTGGCTGCATGATATATTACAAGACCGATGTAATTGAGACAACTTACTAATTTTTGTTGTGTAGATAAAATACTCCTGACAAGTTTTATTTTTATCCTAGTTTTAAAAATTGTTTGCATCCGCATACAACCTTTCACATGAATTGGCATAATATTAGTTCCATTAGTGCTAACTCGAAGACTCATCCATGACATGGTGAGTCTTAGATACATATTAATCGTACTTAGCAAAACTCGGTAGTTGAATCAAACAATGTAAGACTTGGGTAAAGAGAAGCTATGTATGATACGTAGACTGAATAGTGTGAAATCCGAAGTAAGCAGACCCCACTAGAGAAAGAGAAGAGGAGGATAGGTGCAGATGGCTTCACCCTGCACAGTCACATTGCAATCCCACTCTCATGTTGGCGAGTGATCATTACGTTGTATAATTTTCATAATGATATGTGCATGACCGTGTCATTCTTATTTCCGATGTTAACCAAATCGGGTCCACATAACCTAAGGGGAAAATGGACATCGACTGATAGTTTTTGATTGAAGAGCATCAAATATTTTGGGAGTCGAGTGTGCTTGCATATGACATCACTACAAAATAGATTTTTCATTTGAGAGTAGCTCTTTCATGGACAATTAGTGATTTTTTGGCTTATGGGACACTAGCTAGTTGGAGCACAACCAAGAAATTATCTTGTCCTTACTGTATGGATATGTCAAAGGCATTTACTCTAAAACAAGATAGGAAAAATAGTTGGTTTGACTACCACCATAGATTTCTTCACCACGATCCCCTATTTTGAAGGATCAGAGATACATTCTTCAAAAACAGAGTTGAGAGAGCAAGTCCACACCTCAAGATCACTGGACTCAAAATATTGCAGATGATTAGTAAAGCACTGAATATCACCGAGAGAGTAGAGATAGCTTCAACTCGTCTCCCTAATTTCAGTATCACGTAGAACTGGACTAACTGCAAAATAATTTGGGATCTTCTATACTAGAAGAATAATCTGATTTGATATAATCTCAATGTTATGCACATTCAGAGGAATTTTTTTGATAATATTTTCAATACTATAAGGGATATCTAGGGTAAGATAAAAGAGAATGTTAACAGTAAAATAAACCCGGAAGAGTGTAGCAAAAAGAGGATCCTAGAACTTCAGAAGATAAATGGAAGTAAATTAATAAAGCCCAAAGTTGCATACTGTCTTACACCAAATCAACGAAAGGTAATATTTTAGTGGGTGAATTATATGAAGTTTTGTAGTGGCTATGTTTCAAATTTGAGCTGCAGTTTTGACATGGGAAGACGCAAGGTATTTGGCATGAAAAATCACGACTGCCATATACTTCTGCAGTACATATTACCCATTACCTTTCATGTTCTACTTAATTAGTTGCTTGATCCCATGATCAAATTAAGTATATACTTTAGAGATGTGTGTGCAGGGGCACTGAATGTTGACTCTTTGAGACATCTTGATGTGAATATTCCCTTATTATTATGTTAGCTTGAGTGGACATTTCCTCCTAGTTTCTTTAACTCTTTGAACCATCTGCCTATACATCTTTGTTACGAGGATATAATGAGGGGTCTAATGCAGTACATATAGATGTGTCCCTTTTGGAGGTATGTTCTCCTGTTGCATACATTGCAAGTAGCATTTTATTTAACACTAAACAACTACCGTAATCAATATAAAGTAATTGTGATATATATTTTTAAATGAAATTAAAAAAAATAATTAAGAATAAAGCATATTGAACGGATTCATCTGTGAAGCATATTTGTTGCAAGAAACGATGACTTTCTTCTCGTATTATTTTGAGCAATTCCATCAAAGAGGTCATGTTATAAGCGACATGCCTTCACAACCATAAATATCTATATATCAAATATCAGGTGAGCCAACAAGGAGGCATGGTACACAGTATCTAAGCGATAAACAAATTTGATCAATTACATTGTTGGTCCTAATGAACTGCGACAAAGTCCAACCATTTATGCTATAAGATTTATGGTCTGCAAACTTAATATATACTATCATTTTTTATTGAGAATGTTAGTTTTGTACTAGCAAATTTGAAAATACAAATAACAATATTATGAGCAGATTATTCATTGATAACATGGACTTTAAAGATGAGTCTCTGATAAGCAGGAAGGTCAAAGTAGAATTTCCAATATTGCTCAAATTATACGTATGTAGAAGGAACTCTTATAATCACATGTGCATAATATAATGGTCACATTTAAATATATACTAATGGTACCTCTCAATTATTATTGGTTCACAATGCAACCAATAGAATCATGTATAAGAGATTACTAGATCTTGCCTGGGGGCATAAGCACGGTGTTACTACATAATAGATAAATGACATACATGCGTATAGATTTCATACAAGTTCCTGGTGTGAATGGAAGAAGTCATAAAACTGTGGTTTCACACATAGATATTGAGATTAACTTTAACAACATCTTCAACGAAGTCATTAAATTGCATTATCCAGGTAATGTCAGCTACATTATGCAATTGTTCAACTATCAGTGGTTTGATTATGTTCCAAATCTAGGAACCCAAATACTCAAGCCTTATGATATCACTGAAGTTAAATTGAATAGACGATATTTGAATTTTGATGAATTTATTCTAACAAGCCAAGCTACATACGTTTATTACCTTTAACACCATGATAGAGTAAGGGATAAAGTTGACTGGGTTATGGTTATGAAGAATATACTAAGAAAACCTATTAAGTTACGTAGTACTATAGAATCATTTCACTAGAAGGAAGGTCTGTCAGACTTTCATATTCAAGGTAACACAAACGATGAAATGTTTACATTGGAGGCTACCACAGAGATTTTTGAAGTGGTTGCTCATGGTATAGATGATGATGATGATGAGAGTGGAGAATAAAATTTAGATTGAACTTCAATGAAGAATTCCTTTGATGAAACTTAATAACAAAAGTATCAAGTTTTAGATAAGTGGCTACTACTTCTTTTCTTTATCTTTTTCTTTTTTTAGGCATATCTCTTTACTCTCACTTTTGTTATTTTTAGACCTAGTAATGATTTACATTTATTGCACCGTTTCTTTCTAGTGATGATTTTTTTTTCCTGCAAGTCCTAATCTTATTAATGTCATTCATTTGTTTCCAGATCGCCACAGGTGGTGTACGTGGTCAGCCACCATAGAGACCCCATATTCTAGGGACACTAGAGAACATCTACCATAGCAGGAAGAGGAGGTCATCTACTGTTGTCGTTATTTCCACTAACGTTACTCCATCTATGGCTGCTACACCTTCTGGGACACCTGATCCCGCAACTGGTACTACCACCACACTTGTGGAACCTTTTCCCACACTTGCTACTGCCACCCCACCTACGACACTTGCTCCTGCACCCACTGTTGTTGCCCTTCCTGTGAGACCTGCTATTGCACCAACTGCTACCTTGTCTCTTGTGATGTTTTCTACTTCCGCACCCACTTCACCATCTACTATGACTGCAACTGCTATGCCCACACCTACTGCACCTCCACTTTCAACCCCACCTACTTCTCCCATAACATTCTCCATCTGGAGCCTTACGAGACTTTCGAAGAATATACAGCTGCCTTCATGATGTTTAGAAGTACAGAGCATCCAGATGTAGATTTGTAGAGCCACGACAGCCATGGATTTCTTCAGAAGTTGAGTTAGATGAGCAACCTTGACACTTGCAGGAGATTCCTAGGTTTAAGCTGGAAAAGATATTTTGGATCTTAACATAGGAATTTGAGTATTATGAGAAAACTCAAGGAATGTTTGTTAACATCCTGGAGGAACTAGAGTTACTTGCCGGGGTATTTTTAGAAAATGTTGAGAGGAAAATTCTTGACAGCGTGCTCGATTTAAGGAATAAAGTTCGAGTCGGTTTGTTGAAAAGGAAGAAGTTTTCAGAGCTGCAAAAATGGATGAAAAGAAAAGTCAAGATCACAACCCCCCCCATGATAAAGTGAATGATCAAGTTACGAACAGGCTGAATTCCAAATAGTTGCATCATCATCATTTATGAAGGAGGAGACTGTATTCCCCCCCCACATTGACCACCATGATTTTGTCAGACCTTTCTTCACAGTTTCATTAATTAGTAATAACAACATTCTGTTTGAGAAAGAGATATAAATTATTGGCCTAGGGGATTTCTGAGGATCAGTTGAAATTCTACTGCCAGTTGGATTAGTATTAATTTTGAAAGGTAATGGAGCAGGCCTGACAAAACACGGTATTCCTGAAGTGCCACACCGCAGAGTCTCAATTACATTCTAGAGAATGGACGACAATAAAGCGTCGTCTGCATATCAGCCCAACTCATATTTGGATCTCTTCCCATACGAGTAGTGGATTAGATGTACCTCTAAGTATACATAAGGGGACTTTAGTTCTAGAGCGTTTCCTAAAAGGTTAGATTGATTGCGAGATGATCTCAAAAGACAAAAAAATTATTACTTTCTGTACTATGTTAGATTAGAGAAGATATTATAAACGAGATTCACTTTCCATACAGATGTACCTCTGATGTTTGGGATAGTTTTCAGTATATGATCAGTTGTACTACATGTCCATTGCTGAATCAACAAAGTTTGTTCTGGATTTCAACAGATGTTGTTGAATTACCTTACTTGTGCGATTGATAAAAAAGCTGTAGGACCATACGTTGGTCTTAAAATGTCACGAATAAAGAATGATATAAAAAATTTCTGATGATAGATGAAATTAAAATTTAAAGTTAAAAAGAAGAATTAAAGAACATCAAATGTTGAAAATACCCTAATATTAAGAGAAAATGATAAAAATGATAAAAGAATTTACTCGTAACTTTACTCGCTTCATAACACAAATTCCACATTATTTGCACAAATTTCCACAACCCAACCTCTCACAAGATTTCAAACCCTAAAAAAGATTCCACAAAATTTTTGCACTCTTTCCACAAGTTCTCCGCACTCACAAATCTCTTGTGGTCAGCACCTAAATTCTGATTCCCATCCTTTGAGATTCATGTGAGACACCCTTAAATGGAGCAAAGCATCATGTTCTCATCTCTCTGAGATTGGTTTGATGCCCCCTTAAATGGAGCATGGATTCCAATTCTCATTCCGAGACTAGTACCTAAATTCCAGTTCTCATTGCAGGGCAGTACTTGAATTATGATTTCCATCCTTCAAGATATGTGTGAGACCCACTTAAATGGAGTAAGGCATCATATTCTCACTTCTCTGAGATTGGTGTGATGCTCCTTTAAATAAAGCAAGGTTTTTAATTCTCATTCTAAGGCTGGTACCTAAATTCCATTTCTCATCTTGGGTTTAGTACCTAAATTATGATTCTCATCCTTTGAGATATGTGTGAGACCCCCTTAAAGGGAGCAAGGCCTCCTATTCTCACCTCTTTGAGATCGGTGTGAGGCCCCCTACAATGAAGCAAGGCTTCTGATTCTCAATCCAAGATTGGTACTAAAATTCCAGTTCTCATCTCAGAGTCAATATCTAAATTATGATTCCCATCCTTTGAGATAGGTGTGAGACCCCCTTAAATGGAGCAAGGCTTCCTATTCTCACCTCTATGAGATTTGTGTGAGGTCTCCTTAAATGGAGCAAGGATTTCGATTCTCATTCCGAGGTTGGTACCTATAAATTCTAGTTCTCATCTCGAGGTCAGTACCTATATTCTGATTCCCATCCTTCGAGATAGGTGTGAGACCCCTCAAAATGGAGCAAGGCATCATATTCTCATCCTTTTGAGATCGGTATGAGACCACTTTAAATGTAGTAAGGCTTCTGATTCTCATCCTTCCAGGGCTAGTACCTAAATTCTAATTCCCATTCTGTCAGTACCTAAATTCTGATTCCCATTTTTTGAGATAGGTATAAGTACTCCTTAAATGGAGCAAGGAATACTATTTTCATCTCTTCAATATTAGCATAAGACCACCTTAAATGGAGCAATACATTCGATTCTCTTCTTAGCACTTTGAGATAAATATAAAACCACCTTAAATAGAGCAATACACCTATTCTCATCTCTCCACACTCTCGTTACTTCTTTGGTTTGATGTGAGTCCCCGAGCTGTCCTCCACAATGTAACACACCTCCTCTTTGATTAATTTTTTAGATTAGGTGTGAGTCCCTGTGCTTTCTATCTTGAATTGGTTTCTCCACACATTCTTAATTCAAAAAATTTTCCAAATTTCAAAATTAAATCTAATTTTTAACTAAAATCAAGTCAAATTTAAAATTTGAAATGAATCAAATCTTTGACGCAATTGTCAGTTTCCTTAATGGTTGTCTCCGTAATTTCTTAGGTAGCCCTTTGTAGGGGTTAACGAGCATAAAATCACTATACAAATTTAAAATTCACTTTTGAGGTTGGCGATGCAAAGGTACACCCGCTATTCCCCACTGAGAGTTCTAGAATTTTTGACTTCAATTGAGATTTCATCTAATACTCCCCAACAAAAACCCTCTTTGCTCTTTCTCCATTCTGCTTTGAGCACGTTGGCTTAAATAATTATGTTAGTTTTGTTGATCTCTTCGGTCAATGCCAATATGTACGGTGTGCTCGTTTGACACACCACATCTATTGGGGGTCCATTTGTTGATCTCACTTTTGTTGAGGTCTAGTCTTTCTTCTTTAAAAGCATAAGATCTAGCCAAAGAACTTTCCTATTGAATATCTTAGAGGACTATTGATGGAGCTTGACCCGAACCTCAATTACAAAAATATTTATAATCCTTAATATGCCAAAACATAACCCAATATATATTTAGCTGCTAATGAGAACAAATATAATATGATGAAATTTAAAGAAATTTTTTTCTCAATAGGGATACTACGCAAGTATACGTATCGTTTCAAGAAATATAGAGTTTTCTTTAAAAACCCTACTATCGATTCGATAGGGAACACGTAAATGAAAAAGAAAAGAAATGAAATACAATAATTTTAACTATAAAAAACTTTACTTAAGACTGTAACAAATATCTAAACATGAAAATTAAGTTTACTAATTTCTATAAAATGCAAGTAAAAGTAAATGAAATTAGTGTAGAAAATATATAAAAAAACACTTTCTCCTTGCAAATAAGCCATAATCAGTGTAGAATTTCAAAATTGTTTAGAAAATTAAATGTGGTATTGTAACTTTACTTCTTTCAAATTGTGTAAAGAACATTGACTAAGCTAAAGTTGGTGTTGGCATGTATAGTAGTGTTGGGTAGATTCTAGTCTCTTATTCCTAGATTACCCATTGTGCACTCTCTATAGAACTTACCAGTGACCCTTAGTTCCAGTCTCTAGACCAAATTAATAAAATAATATAACCTGTTACTCTAGAGACATCAATTCTACGCCTATCAAATCTTATCTCCCTATGTATTTGCAGCCCCCTTTAGAAAATTGCCACTGCACTTTCCAAGGTGAAATGTGATACTTACAAGTTAAGAAATATTAGTCCTCTCGAGTCTGTAAGTTTTGTTAAGAAATTTTAACAATACAAGTGTCCAATTTGCAAAGTAAATGAAGATCAGAAAAAAAATATCACCATAATTTTTATGAATAAAAGAATTTATAAGCAAAATAAAAAAAGCACTTACTTGATTACTTTATATTGCAAGGAGAAAGAGAGAAAACTACTCAAAATGCATGGGATAACAAAATAAAGCATATTTATAAAACTCAAATCCAAATTAAAAAACTTAAATAGAAAGATAAAAGTACTTATCTTGAATGATTCCCCAAGCACTCCATTGAAGTTCTCTAAGTTCTCTGACTCCAGCAACACTTACAAGACTCACAAACTCTATAAATAACAAAGAGTCACAAAGAACACTACTCACACATTTAACGCAATCACACATTATGTGTATCTATATATCTGATCCACCTAGCCTCTTGGAGCTTCAAAAATGACCAAGGGTTGCTTTAGAAATCTCTTCAAAATTTGGCCTCTTTCAATAAATCTTCTAGAAAATATCTGTGGCGCCTAGGCCCCAACCATTGTGCTTAGGCACTGTCAAAGTTCTGCATCTGGCGCCTAGGCGCAGTTCAGCTGGTTTGCATTTTTCATTGGTTTAGCCTATTTTTAGCTTTTTTTATGTATTCTTGCTCCTTTTTTCTCTTAAACTGATTTTCTTGTTCCTGCAACCAAAAATATAAAAATAACTTTCATTAAAGCATAATATCCTAACAAAGTGAGCATAAAATGTGCATAAAAATAGGTAATTTTATGGTGGATCAATTCCCCTAAACTTAAATGTTACTTGTCTTCAAGGAACCTTTCTTACTATACAGAAAAAGTATAACTTATATGGAAGTGAGTTTTACTTGAAGATTTCTATAATTTTTGTTTTATAAATGTAATAGTGAAAGTTCAGAAAGATTTTTGATAAGATAGGTTAAAATAAGAATGTAAAAATATTTAGTAGACTAGTCTAAGAATTCTGATTTTCTATTTATTTACATAGTAATTGTAATTTGTCATATTAAACATACTTAGAAGAATTACAAGAAAAAGAATTTCATGAGTACTTTACTAGTAAGGATGCTAATACTTTATAAATAAGCTTAGAAATGTAATTAAGTCCCTTTCCTTGAGATGATTTAAGTGAAGCCAATTTTTTATTAGAGATCTCCTGAAACTTCTCCTCACATATATTTTTCCTTTTTTTTCTCTTTTCTTTTTTCCTTAAGGATCATTTTTTATCCTTTCTTTTCTTTTCATGTCTTGTGAAGATAATTATATCTGGATAGTTTTTAATAATTTTCGACTCCGCCATCCTTTACTTAAAGTTAAGACTTTCCACATTTCCTTGATAAATGTGTATTAGAATTGAAAATTTTTTTTCATAAAGTCGCAATGCTTTCTTTTCAAATAAAAAATCATGATCTTTAGCATTTCCAAAAATACAATTTTCTTTATTTTAAATAGTAAAAGCAAAATCTTATATCTTCATACTAAATAACTCAAATCCTAATTAATATTTTCTATTAAAAACTTTTACATAAGTTTACTATATTATTTATAAACTAAAAAATATAGTTATCTCAATATATCTCAACATACCACATGGTATATTAAAATAATTTTTGAAAATACATTTTACTTAAGATAAATAAAGTTTAGTTTTTTTTTAAAGTTTTCTCCCTCCCCTCTAACTTAAATTTTAACTTAGTTTAAAATAGTTTAGTATATAATAAGCATGAAGAAAAAATAAAAATTTTAAATATCTAGGTAGGAGAACAGTACATGTACAAAAAAAAGGTGCTCGGTAGTAGACAATTTAAATTAAAACAAGTATATTATGAAAAGCTTGCAAATATAAAAATCTATTCTAACATATATCCAATACTAAATAAAAGAGTAGCAAAAGTAATAGTGATAAAATAGAATTACACCAAGCAATCCTAAATAGTTATACATCAGAAATTCAAACATAGGAAATAATAAAGAGATCTACGATAAGAAAGTAAGAAAGTCTAACTATCTCCTTCAAAATCATCATCACCTTCAAAATCAAATGATGTGTATTCATCCATAGTTTTGGGCCTACATACGGAGTAAATTGAGGTCAAGAAGGAAACTCAGCTGATTGGTCTCCCTTCATGAATTTCACTAATGCCTCGTCATATTAAGCATCACAATCACTCTTTCTTTAAACATAATCTATCATGTTATCAAATTTATTTTCTATATCTTCCATATGACACTATATCAAAAACATATCATTATGGTGTTCCAAATATCTTTCTCTTAACATCCCAGAAACTAGATGGAGGCTCAGTAGCAGTGGAAGTAGAAGGTCTAAAAGTAGAAGACCTAGAAGTAGTAGTAGAAAGTGCAACTTGAGCTCTATCTCTAGGTCCTCCATACATCTACATTGGCTTTCCCAATGGGCTTAAGTGGCTTCAACCACCCTTCCCAATGTTTAAAATTTACTCCACAATCTTTGTAAATAGTAAATAATGAATATGGAAATCCAAGACTTGAAGTAGTACTAGCTCTAGCGGAAGAACTAATAGCCTAAAAAATAAGAGAGCCGACATCTATGGGTTTCCTTTCTTGAATACAGTAATTTAATATGGTTCTTTCTCTTATTATCTAACTTAGAAAACTTGATGGAAGGAGGTGAGCATAAATAAAATAATTCCATGCCTTTGAGGTGGCATTGAGGTTGGAAGAAGAAAAGTTTGCCTTACGATCATTCTAAATCTTCCAGGTTCCACGTCCATCAGTCAAATATGCAACAATCTGATCTAAATCTTCCTTAGATGGAATGTACTTTGAATAGAAACAGTCAATAGCAGGTAGTAGACCATATACCCTATTGATCCGCTCAGCAGTAAACTCTACTCCTCTTCCCCGAACAGTGACCTCGTCCTCATCTGCTTCAGGTAAGTTTGCATAAAATTCTCGTATGACAGTGAAAAAGACAATAATAGTATAATAGTAGAAACTTTCCCATCACCGAGTCACATTAAAATTATCTATAGCTCCGCCAGACCTGTAGAGGCTTCGCTCAGTAATAAACTTTATTGACAATGAAAAATCCTTGCAACAAATTTGAGCTTTCACATTGACAAATTTTGCATTGTCAAAAGTTTCCTTTCCCTTTCCCCGCTTCATCTTAGGAGCCATCTAATAATTTGAACCAACAAATTCTAAAATTAAGAAACAATGCTTCCTACTAGCTTTTTCAAGTAAACAAGGCATAGATTCATGGATTTTTCACCACTTAATCAAATATTTTTGTAAATTTCTGTTTACACACAATGTATGAAAAATGAATGGTGAAATCACAAAATAACTATGCAAAAATGTAGACTAAGCTTGAGAAGATGAAATTCGGTGATTTCAAGCAAATAAACATAAAATCGGAGCTCTAAGAAGGACCTAGGGTAGGTTTTTGTGAGAAAAAGCAAAAAGAAGGAGCTTGGGCATCAACGATGGAGTGGGTTTGGTTTAATAAGTGAAATTTTTGAGTTTCGGATGGTTTAGTTGAACTGGTGCCTAAGCGAGGGTTTCGATGCATAGGCACCAAGCTGTGCAGATGGTCTAGCACGTAGGCGCCAATTGTAGTAACTAGGCACCACTCTCAAAATTTATCTTTTTTTGGATTTTAAGTGCAACACAGTAAGACAAAAGCCTTTAATGCAAAATTTTACATTAATTTAATATCACACTACAAGTTTATGATCTACCAAATATTTTCTATCTTCTAATAATAACTCTTAATTTAAGATTCATTCACCATTCTAACACAAGATTTTCACAACACACATATTTATTAATATTCACCAAGTGACAATACAACAAACACTAAAATAGTTTAGAACACTAAAAATTAGAAACACACAACAACATAATCAACTACAAAATAAAGTAACGCAACCAATATTAAAGTAGAAACAAACATAAACACTTAAACATTAGAATCCTTCCTATGATCAGTCCTTGTCGATCTCATTCTCATCACCCTTCTCACATGTCAAATAGTTACGATCAAATGTGTGGAAGAAAGGAGCATGAGGAAATTCCATGTTCATTCTATCATCAATCCAATTGTTCTTGCAATACATCATTACTTGATAATCTTGATAACATGTCATGTGATTGAATTAGACTTTCATGTGCCACACCAAGTGCTCATACTGATGATACACTCCATGCAACTTCTTGTGCAGATTTTATAGCTATTTAATCTTCCCCAATTTGCTCGTCATCTTATCCAAACTCAGTGCTAAAAGCCATATGAAATAGATTTGGGCATCATTATGCCCAAACTTATCTCTTATGGCCAAACCATTATTCCTACTCTTCATGGAAGCAAGAAACAACTCAAAATCCCTCAATACTTTTTTTATCTGGTTAAACTTTCAAAGGACTAAAGATTTGGGATGAAGGAAGGTAGTTTAATAGAAAAGAAATGGAGAAAACTGCTTAGGGGCAACTTTTCCATCATCCAAAAACTGTGGCACCTGGGTGCTAGATTCTGATGCCCAGGCATCAGCTTCACGGGACTCTAGCACTTAGGCTCCAATTATGGCGCCTAGGCGCCAATATCTTAGTGAACAACGATTCGCCTTTCATCTAATTCCTTCAATTTCCAATCATGTTTATTACCTTAAATAGGTTTTAAAAAAGCTACTAAAATAAAGTATGGTCATGATACTACATCAATAACAAACATAAATAAAACCACACAAATAGAATATGGGTTGCCTCCCATAAAACGTTTGATTTAACGTCGTCATCCAGACGCATCCAAATGTTTTACTCGGATTGATGAAAACATCAAAGTTCTTTATAATAGGGTATTTTTTCTCAAATGTAAGGTTTCAACCTATTTCCATTTACTTTAATTATAGGTTCAATTTCTGGATCTTTAAATATCCATAGCCCCAACAGGATAAACTTTTATCACAATAAATGGCCCCAACAATTTGGACTTAGGTTTTCTAAGAAATATATTCAATTGAGTATTGTATAATAAAACTTATTGTCGAGGCACAAAATTCTTTCTTAAAATCTTTTGATCATGCCAAATTTTCATCTTTT
Organism: Phalaenopsis hybrid cultivar; assembly: GCA_002079205.1. NCBI lineage: Eukaryota > Viridiplantae > Streptophyta > Magnoliopsida > Asparagales > Orchidaceae > Phalaenopsis > Phalaenopsis hybrid cultivar. Next base: position 417,309 of record JXCR01149004.1, read on the forward strand.
CTTTACAAATTCTAGCATTTTCATAAGATTAATTTAAAATTTTCTTGAGCTCATTTAATTGCAATAATCATTTTTCTCTAGCATCCTTTAAACTATAATTAAATTCTTTTATCGCCCAATAAGCTTAATGCTCTAACTTAACTGGTAAATGACAAGCTTTTCCAAATATGAGTCTATATGGAAACATTCTTATAGGAGTTTTATAATCAGACCTATAAGCCCATAATGTTGAATCAATTCTATCAGACCAATCATTCATATTAGGATATACAGTTTTCTCCAAAATTCTTTTAATTTCACAATTTGATTCTTCTGCTAATTTACAGATCTAAGGGTGATAATTTGTGACTATTGATCCCAAAATTGCTTATATGCAAAAGTATAACAAAAATTTTGATTATATTTTTTACTTATATTTTCTTATTTCACAACAAAACCGAAAACTTGATCTTGAAGAAAAATAAGAATTTAACTTTTAATTTATATATATTGGGATACTACCCAAGTATACATATCGTTATCAAGTAATATGGACTTTTTGATTAAGAACTGAATATCGAACCCACAAGGAAGATATGCAATATGCACTTTTTTGAAAATTTTCTCTTTTTAAAAAGACAATTATTTAAAATAAAGACGTTTTCGTAGTAAAAAAAAGTTTAAATATTTTTGGTAATTTTAATATTTTGACAAAAATAGAACAAACTTAAAAAGATAAGCACTAAACATGAAAATATCTTTCTCCTTTTCATGAATCAGTAATATGTATAAAAATTTTGTTATGGAAGTATACATATTGTGCTGTGCTAAATAAGAGCAATAATATTTGTTACCCTTACTAGAGATGCTATAATGAACATTGGCTAATTTAAAATTTGAAAAGTTCTGAAGACTGGCTAGGCAGGAAAAATACTAGCTCTCACTCTAGAGTTCCCTTGATTCTCTCGACCTGGGGGCTAACATCTCATATCAGAACCTAAAATAATAAACCAAGTTGGGGGTTTTAACCGGTCACTTTAAATTCCTATAACTCTACACCCTTCAATGAATATTTCCCTATTTATTTGCACTCAATCATATGAACAACATGCAATTCATCCAACTCATTCGATTCTTTCTAATTGTTGACTGAGACAATACCAGTCCGGTTCTTACATGTTCTCACAATAAATTTTAACCAATTGTTGACTTAGACAATACCAGCCCGGTTCTTACATGTTCTCACAACAAATTTTAACATTATTTCCAAATTTATTTGCACTAAATCATATGAATTACATTCTCATTCATACAACCTCATGTGATTCTTTCTAGTTGTTGACTGAGACATTACCAGCTCGGTTCTTACATGTTCTCACAACAAATTTTAACATCTGGATTGGCCAAATCAAGAAGTAAATGAAGTACATGGATTTAAATCATCACAACTTCTTCCAACATTAACGATCAATACTCTCCACAACTTCCATCCAACACTTAATTATATATAATTTTAAAAAGAAAGATAAAGAAAACTACTCAGACTCCATGGAGAAAACAAAACCACACTTTAGTTTAAAAGTTGAAATCATTTTCAAACCAACAACAAGTCTTATCTCAAATCCTCCACCAAACTCTTGAAGTTCCTTTGAATCTCTTCTCTTTTACAACACTCTCAATATAAAACTAAAATAAAAAGTATAAATATGTGGTGCCTGAAAATCTCTCCAACTAACTCCCCAATTATAGAACTTTCAAAACTTTCCCAATACTTTCAGGACCCCTTTCAAAGTCTCAATCTTCCTTATTTCATAATTCTCCAAAAGTTGCCTTAGTATCTCTTCAAAATGTGCCTTGATTTGATTTATTTCGCCAAGAGATGCATCCTTTCACAATAATTTTAGTCCATGGTGGTTGTAACCACCTATTAAGCTAATAGGTACATCAAAAACCTTTTCAAAATTCACAAAAACTGAATTTACTCATCCAATAACTACCATTGACGCTTAAGCGCGAGGCCTCTGGCGCTTAGGCGCGACCTTCTATGTTTAATAGGCGCGTAAGCGCCATATCTGGCGCTTAGGCGCCAAAACACTTTTGCACATTATTCACCTCTTTGCTCCAAATTTGATCCTTTTTCATTCCTTTAAGAATTTTTTATCTTTTTACCTATACTTGAAAGAAAAACACAAAAATACTTTTCATTAAAGCGCAATATCTCAAAATCAGGCATAAAAACATGTCTAAAAATACTATATATTTTAGGTGTATCAGCTATCTTATGTTTAATTCCATATTTTCTAAGCAATGTGTCAATTCAAAAATTCTTAAAGTGACTTCCCCCAGCAGTAATGATTAGTCTTGGCATTCCAAATTTATTAAAATATTAAAAAAAAAAAATTGCAACACTCTAAGCATCACAATGAAACAAAGCTTTTACTTCAATCCATTTAGACACATAGTCCAAAACTAATAAAAAATAAATATTTTCCAAAGATGGTACAAAAGATCCCATAAATCTTTAAAAATTTCAACTTCTAAAGAAAAATTTAGGGACATTTCATCTCTTTTAGAAATATTGCTTACTCTCTGATATCAGTAGCAAGTTTTCACATAATTTTTAACATCCTTAAATAATGTAGGCTAATAAAATCCAGAGTGTAAAATTTTAAATGTAGTCTTATCAATTCCAAAGTGTCTCCCAAATTCATATTTATGACAGTTTTGTATAATTTCTAGAGTTTCATTAATTGGTACACATCTTTGGACGACTAAATCCCGACATCTTTTATATAAAGTCATCCCAAATGTAAAACCTTGCATCATACATAAATATCTTTTTCCGGTGGCTTGTTAGTCTGTATGGTATAATGTGAATAACTAAGTAGTTAACTATATCTGCATACCAAGGTATATGCCACTCATCAACAGCATAAAGTCATTCATCAGGAAAATTTTCATTTATGTCATTCTCATTATTTTTTTTCATTTTCATGTTCAAGTTTTGACAAATGATCAACAATTTGATTATGAGCTTCTTTCCTATCCACTATCTCAAAGTCAAATTCTTAAAAAATTAGGACCCATCTGATTAATCTTTGTTTTGCATCCTTCTTTGACATATAATATATTATAGCAGAATGATTTGTATGCAAAATGCATTTAGCTCCAAGTAAATATGGTCTAAATTTATTAAAAACATATATTATTGCTAACAACTCTTTTTCAGTTGTTATTTAATAAATTTGAGCTTCAATAAAAGTTTTGCTAGCATAATATATAACTTTAAAAAGCTTATCATATTTTTGTCCTAAAATTTTACCAACAGTGTAATCATTTGCATTATACATTACTTCAAATGGTTTTTCCGAGTCAGGTGAAACAATGATAGGTGCAGTAATTAATTTTTTCTTTAATAAATTGAACGCTTTAAGAAATCATCATTAAAATCAAAATTAGTATCTTTTTCTAAAAGACGGTATATAGGATTAGAAATTTTTGAAAAGTCTTTAATATACGATTTATAAAGTATAGCATTTCCTATAAAACTTTTTACTGCAGTTACTGAAGTGAGAGGTTGTAATTCAACAATAATTTAAATTTTTGCTTCATCAACTTCCATACCATTTTTAGAAATTTCATGTCCCAATACAATCCCTCTTGTGAGCATAAATTGACATTTTTTTCCAATTGAAAACTAAATTTGCTTCCAAGGCAGAAAAGGTCTCCCCAATATAATAGGAATTTCTTTATCCATGTCTAATACTATGATATCTACAGAGAAGATAAATTCATCCACCTTAACAAGTACATCTTCTATAGCCCCTTTAGAATAAGTGATAGATAAATTAGCTAACTGCAGAGTTTCAATAGTGGGAGAAATCTATCCTAAGTCTAACCTTCAAAAATTAGATAAAGGCATGAGATTAATGCTAGCTCCTAAATTTTATAAAGCTTTTCCATAAAATTGTTTTCCAATTGTACATGATATAGTGAAGATACCATGGTCTTTAATCTTTTGAGGAAGCTTCTTTTAATTGTTGCACTACATTCTTCACTAAATGCAGCAGTCTCATCAGCTTCAAAATTCCTCTTATTGTTTAACATATCTTTCATAAATTTAGCATAACTCATCATTTGTTCTAAAGCTTCAACAAACAAAATATTGATTGTAAGCTTCTTAAATATTTCAATAAATTTTGAAAATTGTTGATCAAGCTTTTGCTTTCTCTGTCTTTGAGAAAAAGGAGGTGGTGGTCTTTCTAAATCATTTTCATTTTGAGAGACTGATTGTTCCTCGTCTTTAGAAATAGTTTCTTTAGGCTTTTCAGTTTCTTTAATCTCTCTCTCAAATTCAATTTCTTTTTTAATCCATCCTTTAATTCCTTTCCACTCTTAAGTTGAACAACTTTAATTTGTTCTTGTTTCCTTTGTCTTTTGAATTTATTTCAACAATAGTAGGTTATGTTACATGGGGCCTATTGCTAAGTGCATTAGCAATTTGTACCAGTTGATTCTCAATATTTCTTATTGCAGCACTTTCACTTTAGATTTAATTACACAATTGCAAAAATACTTCTTTTATAGACAACTTTTTTTCTTAAATTGTTGGTTATTAAAGCCAGGAGTATGAGAATGTCGATGGTTAGAACTAGCTTGATTATACCAGTTTCCTGTTGGGTTCACTTGATTGTTCCACTATTGTTGATTTCCACCAACAAAATTGTTCCATTTAAAATTAGGGTTGTTCTTCCAACTTGGGTAATAATAGTTAGAATATGGGTTATTGGGTTTATTAGAAACTGCATGTAAAGTTTCTAATGATTGAGAATCATTCATTTGTCCTAATAAATTTTTTTCACTTGCTTATGACATTTGGGAAAAATTCATAAAATATTTATCTAACTTCTTAGATTACGACAACTTGAGATACTAAGATAGTAAAAGCATCATTATCATGAATACTAGACGCTCTTTTATGATTTACCCTTTCTAAGGGCCATTAAAAATTATTTGTGGACATTTCTTCAATTAAGGCATGAGCTTCATCAAATGATTTTTACATTAAAGATCCTCCAACAACAACATCAATTACGGATCTAAGGTAACCTATTAACCCATTATAAAATGTTTGAATGATACACCAGTGAGGTAAATCATGATGTGGAAACTTTCTAAGGACTTTCTTAAATCCTTTCCAAGCCTCAAATGGACTCCCCTTCATACTGAATAAAAGAAGTAATATCATTTCTAAGCCTAGCAGTTTCTTAAGGAGGAAAGTATTTAGCCAAAAATTTTTGTGCCATATCTCCCTAAGTTTTAATAAATCCAGGTGCTAATGAGTTTAACCACATCTTAGTTTTATCCCTTATAGAAAATGGAAAGAGTCTAATTCTAATTGCATCGTTTGATACACCATCTTATTTGAATGCAGCACAAAGTTCTAAAGAACTTGCAAGACATAAATTTGGATCCTCAGTGGGTGTTCCCCCAAACTGATTATTTTTCACCATTTCTATTATTTCAGGTTTAAATTCAAATGATTTTGTCGCTACATCAGGGATTTAAAAACTTAATTGAATTTCATCTCTCGTAGGGTTGCATAATCCCTTAAAGCTTTTTGTAAATTTTGATACTCATTTTCAGTAGTTAAAGTTTCAATGTTATTTTGTGTTGTGTTTACCATTTCTTGAAAATTGTGAAGTTGATTTTGCTTTAAAATTCCTTTTATAGTTTGTTCTAATTCAAAAGCGTAGGGTACTATATCCTCAAATCTTGAACTTCGCATGCAAAAAGTAAAATTCAGAAAATAAAATACTAAAGCAATCCAAATTATTCTTTTTCTTTTTATTCAATTTTTGCAATATTTTTTATAATTTTTAATTTCTTTGTAAATTATTTTTTATAATTTTTGTAATTTTTTGTAATTTTTGAAAATTTGAAAATAAGTTAAAAATAATCAATATATATAATTTTAGTAATCCTACATTTCAAAATAAAGTTTCAAAGAATAATTCAAAAAAGATATTTCCTTTTAAAAGTTTCATTTTTTTGTAGTTCCCTGATGACGAGGCAAAAATCATGATCTGATCGGCAATTATGCAGATATTTATGTTCCTTAATATGCAAAAACTTGACCCAAATTATGATTAGTGGCTAGTGAGACAAATATAATATGATGGAATTTTAAAAAAATTGTTTTCTCACTAGGGGTACTACACAGGTATACGTATCTTTTTAAGTAATATACATTTTTCATTAAAAATCCCACTATCGATCCCACAAAGACACTTAAATGAAAAAATAATGAAATGAAATATAAGAATTTTAACATTAAAGAACTTTACTTACTGCAGCAACTATCTAAACTAATTTCTTCAAAATGCAAGAAAAAGTAAATGAAATGAGTATAAAAAATATAAAAGAGGAGACTTTTGCTTGCAAATAATTCATAATCAATGTAGGATTTCAAAATTGTTTAGAAACTTAAATGTGGTATTCTGACAAATAGGAGCATACGTATTCTTTACTTCTTTTGAATTGTGTAATGAACATTGATTAATCTAATATTGGTGTTGGCATGTATAGTAGTGTTGGGTAGGTTCTAGTCTCTCACTCCTAGATTACCCATTGTGCCCTCTCTATAGGACCTACCAGTGACCCTTAGTTCCAATCTCTAGACCAAATTGATAAGAGAATCAAACCTGTCACTCTAAAAACATCAAATGTATGCCCATCAAATCTTATCTCCCTATCTATTTGCACCCACCTTCAAATGATCGTTACTACTCTTTCCAAGGTAAAATGTGATACTTAAAAGCCTCAGGTCTATAAGTTTGATCAATAAATTTTAACAATACAAGTGGCCAATTTGCAAAGTAAGTGAAGATCCGGTAAGAATATCATCACAATTTTAAGGAATAAAAGAATTTCTAAGAGAAATTAAAAAACACTTAGTTGATTACTTCATATTGAAAGGAGAAAAAGAGAAAACTACTCAAAACACATAAAACTCAAATCCAAAGTACAAAACTTAAAGAGAAAGATACAAATACTTATCTTGAATGATTTCCCAAACACTTCTTTGAGATTCTCTAACCTCTCTGACTCCAGCAATACATACAAGACTCATAAACACTAGAACTAATAAAGACTCACAAAGAACACTACTCACACACATAACACACTCACACAGTATATAACTCTTTATGTCTGACCCCCCTAGCCTTTTGGAATTAATTGTTATTTATGGAGCTTTGAAAATGACCAAGAGTTGCTTCAGACATCTCTTAAAAATTTAGCCTTTTTCAATGAATGTTCTAGAAAATAACTGTGGCGTCTAGGCACCAAACCATGCTCCTAGGTGCCAGCAAAGTTCTGCATTTGGCGCCTAGGCGCCAGTTTGGCTAGTTTGTATTTTGACCAAAGGAAAATATGTTGAGATTTTTATACATATTTTATATTGTTTGTAATGATATTGCACTTTAAAGAAAGGTATTTTTGATGTTTTGTTGCACGAATGATAAATTAGGGTCATTGGAGCAAAAAGATACAAAAATGAGTGAATTTGGAGCAAAAAGGACCAAAATGTGACGATTTGAACTAGGCCGCCGACGACGCCCTCAACCCCGCCAACGACAAGATTTTCCTGAAACTACAGGACAAAATCTTCAGAAGCACGCTGACGGCGCCCTCGAGGCCCCCGACGGCGCCCTCGAGGCCACCGACGGTGCCCTTGAGGCCGCCGATGGCGAGATCGACGGTTATGCATACTCAAGCTTTGGATAAGGCCAAATTTTAACGGGATGCTTAGGCAACTCTTGGGAAAGCTCATCCACAACTTTGAAAGAACATTTTGGCTGAAAATAAAGAAGTTCGGAAGGTCCTGGAGAGCCTAGAGGTTAGAGAGGTTCCAGTAGTGTGTAATAATTGTGAAGATTTCTTTGAGAAATTATAAGAATGGAGGGAAAGTGAGAGACTTCTTTCTCCTTGCTACTTTGAAGAGGAATTATGTGTGCTGTGAAAAAAGGAAGAGATTCAGAGGAACTTTGAGGAGTGTTCTTGGGGAGAATTTAGAGATAAGTTAGTTACTTGTTGTAGTTTGTGTGACTTTAATTTTATTTACGAATTCTGAGTTTTGCTGTGTTTTCCTCATGAGTTCTGAGTAGTTTTCTCTGTCTTTCTCCTTGTCTCAAGATTTGTGAAATGGTCATTTGAATTGGCGAAGCCATGAAAATGTTGAAGAAATTGTGATGATCTTTTCACTTTGATCTTAATTTACTTTCAATCTGGTCCATTGATTTGTTAAAATATGTTGAGTTTTACAACTAAAGTGAAGATTACATCCAAGATTCAGGATTTGATTTGTTAAAATATGTTGAGTTTTACAACTAAAGTGAATATTACATCCAAGATTCAGGGATAAATTTGTTAAAATATGTTGAGTTTTACAACTAAAGTGAAGATTACATCCAAGATTCAGGGAGTAATTTGTTAAAATATGTTGAGTTTTACAACTAAAGTGAAGATTACATCCAAGATTTAGGGAGGTTAAGCCCTTGGAAGTTGGGTGCAAATAAATAGGGAAATAATATTATCGGGCATAGATTTGGAAACCTTGGAAGTTGGGTGCAAATAAATAGGAAAATAATATTATCGGGCGTAGAATTGGAGATTGCATTGGAAGTTGGGTGAAAATAAATAAGGAAATAATATTATCGGGCGTAGAATTGGAGATTTTAGAGTGACAGAAATTGGGTGCAAATAAATAGGGAAATGAAATTATCGGGCGTAGAATTGGAGATTTTAGAAAATGACAGACTAAAATCCCCAATTCGGTCAGTTGGGTGCAAATAAATATGGAAAAAAAATTATCGAGCGTAGAATTGGAGATTTTAGAGTGACAGACTAAAATCCCCAATTTGGTGCAAATAAATAGGGAAATAAAAATTATCGAGCGTAGAATTGGAGATTTTAGAGTGGAAAGAGTGCAAATAAATAGGGAAATATTATTCTCGAGCGTAGAATTGGAGATTTTAGAGTGACATACTAAAATCCCCAATTCGGTCCTATTGTATGGGTGTCGAAGTTTAGATGTTAGCCCTCAGGTGAGGGGAACATGGGAGCTCCGAAGTGAGAGTCGGTATCCTCCCAGCCTAGCCGCAGATTCAGTAAACAAGCATAGGATTAGTCAATGTTCTTTATGTCTGGACTAAAGGGTAAAGAATAGGTATGCTCCTATTTGGCACAATATAAATTGAACTAATTCATTTTATCCATCTACTATAATTTCTTGACAAAGAGAAGTATGCTTCTTATTTATTGAATATAACAATTAAACCCTACTTTATATCATTAGTTATTTATTAGTTATTAAAATTATCTATTTATTTCAATTGCCTATTAGTGACAGATAAGCAAATTGAACGTTGTTATTGTGATTAAAGTATTGCTTTTCTAAGGTCTTAGTCTGTAATTCTAAACTACTCCCTATGGGATCGATATCTAGAACTCCATTAGAGCTCTATATTACTTGAGCGATATGTATACTTGCGTTGAAAAATTCAACTTTAACATTATTGAATATTATATTTATACATCATAATCAAATCAGACACATCTATAAAGTTGCAATCAAGTCTTTGGACGTCGTTGCTGGAAATTAAATCTTCTAGTAACGCCATCAAATTCTTGTATTTGTCGATTTACAAAAAGTCGATCATATTTCACTTTAGTTTATCCTATTTTGCTCCTTTTTGCTCTTAAACACTTTTTCTTGTATTTGCAATATTAAACATAAAATACCTTTCATAAAGCTTAATATCTTAAAACTTGAGCATAAAATGTGCATAAGAATAGGAAATTTTAAGGTAGATCAGAACCCTACCACATTATAAATTATAAAACTTCTTTAATCTTCTTGAAGTTCCACATGTTTGGTTCTAACCTCTAGCATTTAGTGGGATGGATCCAGCATGAGGGATCTCAAGAGGAGTCCCCATAGGACTATCTGGCCTTAGGGTTAGCTCTGGGTGGTGTGGTCTTAGTCAGTCTTGAACCCCTCACTTTCACACATAACCTAGAAACCCTAAACCAAACATGTTTAGCTTGATTTCCTACCTTTTTGGAAACTCATGTGGGTGGTCCCCCAAACCCCTAGCCTTTGGCTATGATGGCTAAGACCAAGACATAGGGGATGCAAAATGAGGTTCCCTTGGTCTCATGGCACCAAATGGGTAATTTTGTGATTAGCCTTCCATCAAATCCCAATTTTAACAAAAATTTTCAATTATGGACTTTTAGCCATAACTTTTCCAAAATTCCTAAAATACTCCCAAATTTGCCAAAATTATGAAAATACCCTTCATGTTCAAAAAATTCCCAAAATCTCTCAAATCATTCCAAACATTCCCAAAATCAATACTAACTACCCATTTTAACCAAAATCCTAATTTTACCCATAAAGGCCTAAATTCCCCATCTCACCCCCAATTTCCATCAAATTGATTTCAAACTCTCCAAATTTCAAATCCAAATCAAATTTCATCATGTTCCAACCTAGTTGAAACCAAATTCTAGCCCAATTGAATCCAATTTCAAGTTCAAATCCCAATCCTAATTCAAATGCCCCAAAAGTGGGCTAATTTCAAAATTTCTCCAAATTGAACTTCTTAACCCATTTAATTCCACCAAATTCACTTCCTACACTCTTTATAACATTTCCCTAGACCAAAATTAACTCTAAATTAGCTTGTAAAAAAACTGAAATCTTGCCTAAATCTAATCCAAATCTAAAACCCCAATTTTGCCCCTAAATCCAAATTTCTAAAACTTGAACTTCATAAACTTCCATTTTCATCCCTATTGACTTCCAAATGCTTTATGTTAGTCTTCTAAAAGAAATTGGCCAAAAAATTGACCTAAATCCAAGCTCAATATAGGGCCAAGCTCAAGTTCAAACCAAACCCCAAAATTTGAACTCAAACCCTAAACTCACCGTGAACCATTTGGTCTAGCCCAAACTTAGCCACCACAGTCATAAGTTGGACCCCAAGAACCAACCTAGATCCTCTTGGCCCACCCTAATGGTTCCATGGAACAAGTGTCCCTTCAATTATGGGATTTCTTCCAAAAATTGGCTAAACTAAAAGGATCCTCCCAACAACCCTTCCCAAGACACAAGTCTACACAATTAAACTCTTCTGGCTCCCCTAAACCAGCTAGCCACCAGCTCAGCCCTGGCTAGAACAACATGCATGAGAAGTCCCATATGGATAAAACCTAAAATTGGGACTCTCTGAGATGGCTCAACCCTATTGGCTTATTGCGACATTTATCCCTCTAAATAAGCATCCTCTCTACCCCCTAGCTTGCTTTGGTGGAAGCCATAGATCCCTCTATAAATAGGTCCCCACTCACAACCAAGGGGAGAGATCATCCAATTTCTTGGGGAGATTCTGCCAAAATCCTTCCAGAGCCTCTCCAAGCCTCCATGAGTTTAATCCCACCATCCTCAACCATCCATAGACACTATCTCTATGGAATTTTGAGCTCAAAATCCAGGACATTTTCTGTCACTCTAGAAACCTTCACCAAAATTCTAATGAACTCACCCTTAAGCTTCCTTTGACCAAAAGAGGAAGTTTGCCACGAAAGCCCCATGCTTTGAGCTCTCTAACCTACTTCTAGACCAAGGTCGCACCATCTGTTGGTCAAATTCCTACTCAGACTCCGTACCAGGGGAAAGCAACACTTTGAGGAGGTTCATTGGATTCCATTGAAACTTCCACAAGCACCCAATTGAGGCCTCACCTCTTATGCAAATGTATATTTCAATATCCATAAATTTAGGCTAGGTTTCATCAATCGTGAAGTGGACTTGTGTTTCATGCTTGATCAACCGTATAGATAGGTTTGCCCTTACTAGATGAAGCTATAGGAACAAACCCCATGTGGTTTGGTTGAGCATCGTGCAATATCTTAGGTATAGAAGTTGGGCAGGTTTTAGGTTAGGTCTGATGGGGACAATGAACGGATGCATCCATTCACACGTGTATTGATGCAACGGTGGAGGAGCCGGATAAGGATTGGTTCAAAAGTGTGGGCCGAGTAAGCACTGACACGGAAGGCAGCGTCAAATGGGAGCGCACCGCGTGTAGCTTTGGAACCGCTTAGGATAAGCCGGCCGCCGCGTGGATAAGTAGAAAAAAAAGGCATTTTTTATTTAATTAAATTCAAAAACTTTCAAAATCAATAACTTGCTCTAGAAAATTCATAAAATTAAAATAAGAAAACTCTATTGCTTAGTAAACAGAGGAAAAAATTATGAACCAAAAATAAAAATTATTTACCATGTATTTTATTTTTAAATAATTAAATACTACAAATAGTGTTTTAATTCCATTTAATTAAGTATTAGTCACAATTTATTGAAATTTGGAGGGTTTGTTTCTCATAAGGTTAGGAGTGTTCTCTGATTATCTAAACTAAGAGAGCACTTATAATTATAAAACCCCTAATTTTCAAGGTGAAGTCCCTATTTTGGTTTAAGTTAATTATAACAATTAAATTTAAAATAAAAAATATGGGATTTGTTTTGGTAGGTTCTCTGTGGTTAGTGGACTCTAGCAAAAATATAAGTGTTGTTTAGATAATTTGTAAATTATCATGGCTAATTAAATCATGAAAAGTCATAAAAATTCAAATAATGTAGCCCAAAAATTTATTAAAAAATTTTCAACACTATAACTAATGATCATTTGAACGCTCCATAAAATATGAAACCCATTTGGAACATATCTAATATCAAAGTCTACTTTTCAAGGCAAAATGGGATTTCTGTATTAAAATAATCATAATAAACTAAATATAACTAGGAAAATTATAAAATTGATTTTGGGAGTTTCGGGGCATTAAAATTATCCCCATGTAGTAAAAAAGAGAGGGAGGGTGTGAGAGAAGTAGAGACTGAAATTAATTGAGATTCAGCTCCACAAGTGGGTAGGTAATGTGCTAGCTTATTCTCGTCTCTATGAATGAAGTTGAAGAAGACTATCATATCCTTAATCATATGCCTCATTTGGATGATCCTTTGTTGAATGTGCCAAGTGGGGTGTTTTCTATCTAACATATGTTCAACCAGGTGGGAAGAATCAACCTCTGCCTGAATGCAATTCGAGTTGTTTGATTTTGCCATCTTCAATGCCCAAAATAAAGCAAGAGTTTCAGCTTCCATTGGATCCTCAGCTATTGTGGGAGATTGAAAGTAAAGCAAGCATCTTCCTCTGGAGTTCCTGAAGACCCCACCAATGTCAGCTCTCCTGGGGGTAAAACTTCCATCAGTGTTAACTTTAATGAAAGGGAACAATGGTTTGTTCGAAACCACTTTCAGCGACTTGAAGTTTTTCTGTTGATCCTGTCTACAGATATTCAGAATATTAGAGAATCTTTTCCATTGAATCAGTCTACTGATATAAGCTAGACAGTTTGATACCACTTTATCCACACTTGCCAGCTGATCATCATGTTTAGCCTGATTTCTAGCATTCCAAATAAATCAAGCAATGATAAAGGGGAAACATGCCCATTTCAGCTCTTTCCAGCCTTTCAAACATTCAGTAAGCCACTGTCATTCAAGCTGCAAAGTGTTGATATGAAGGTGTGCTTGCAAAGCCCTCCATATTAGTTGAGAGTAGTTGCAATGGAAAAACAGATGGTAGATAGACTCATTATAATTTCTGCACAGGTGGAACATGGAAGGACCTCTCAACCCCTTCAATTTGAGTATATCATCTGTTGGGAGTAAATTTTTAAAAGCTCTCCAAGAGAAAAAAGACATCGAAGGAGTAAGGAACTGATTCCACAGACAGTCCCCCCGGGCCATCTTTTTCAAAATATAAACTTTTTCATATATGGTTTTGGTTAAGCTGTGGTTGGGAACAAATTTCATAGCTGAATGGTCCCTTCTGGTTCTATCAAATTGAATCTTTGTGATATGTTGGACAAAACTTTCTGTTAATAAAGTCTTCAATATACTTTCAGACCAAGTACTGTCCTCCCAACACTCTTTAACCATCGTTTTACTGTTCTGAACTTTAGGCAAAGGTTCAAGAACATCCTCTGGACATCACCTAGCCATCCATGTCGGCACTATTTTTGTTGTGGGGTTTGCCCGTAAGAAGCTGTCGGTCATCGGAATTGAAATCTTGTTGCCCGCTTTGGAAGGACGTTTTAAAAATTTTAATTTTGAAAAAGATGAAGTCAAACTGACCCCATAATTTTCATAGTTTAGAT
>JXCR01149005.1:0-28735 GCA_002079205.1 Phalaenopsis hybrid cultivar
AAGCATAATTTTTCACTCACTGTCCAGCCATAATGGCCTCTCCTCCCGCTCCATTTAAAATCACCCTCCATGACCAAGGGGGGAGAGCTTGAAATTCCTTGGGGAGACTTTGTAAAAACTAATCCCAGAGCTTCTTCAAGCCCACCAAGTTCAATCCAACCATCCTCAAGCCCTAAAAGCCACTACTTGAGATCAATTTTAGAGCTCAAAATCAAGCCCAAAATAGGACATCCCTATAGAATCTAAAAAATTCAAATTAATTGCACCCACACCATACCCTGAGTGGGAGAAGAAGATCCCCCACAAAAGCCCCATCACCAGACCACCCTAGCATTGACTTTGATCGAACCCCTAAATCGTCCATGGTTGATTTCATACCTAGGCATTTCACCACAACTTGAAGCTTCATATAGGAGCTCTTTGGTCTCAAGGCAAGCTTTTGGAAGCACCCAATCAAGGCCACACCTCTTGGGCAAAGGTATTGAACTCTCCCCTTATATCGAGCTTCATTTAATTCTCCTTGCTCATAGACTTGATTTAAGGCTTGATTAAATATATGGATACGTTCTCCTAGTCAAGACAAGTCTATAGGAACAAACCACACTTAATTTGGTTAAGTATCGAGAGAGGTATTAAAGTTCGAAGTTGGATGGTTCTCGGGCTAGGAATTTGAGGATGATTAACAGATGTCATCTATTTCTGCGTGTGTCAGATAGATGGTCGTGATGGAGTCGGACGAAGGAGTGGAACATGAACCGCGGGCCGAGTCAGCGCTCAGGTGTATGGTAGCGCCGAACCAGAAGATGCCACGTGGAAAGCTTGGAAACGCTGAGGTTTATGTGGTGCCGCGTCACTTAAGTAGAAAAATAGGAATTTTTCTTATTTATTTAAATGCAAGAACTTCAAAAATCCATATCTTGGTGTAGAAAAATCACAAAAATAAAATCAAAATACCCTCTTGCTCAGTGAACATAGGAGAACAATGTGGAAATGGTTTCATTTTTTATGCAAGTATGATTTCTAATTAATTAAATGGCGTTTTCCATGTTTTAATTATCTATTTGTATAGACATTTCACCATGACATGATTTTTGAGGCTTTCATTCTCTCTGTCATGAGGGATCTTCCCTTATTTTTTCTAAGGTTAGGGGGATCCCTAGACAAAGATCTCTATTTTTCAAGTATATCATGGCTATTTTGGTAAAATAATTATAAAAATTACAATACTCATCAGAAAAAGACAAAATTTGTTTTGAAAGGTTCACTATAGTCAGTGGTCCCAAGGAAAAATATAAACTTGGTTTAACTCATTAAAAATATTCCTAATTGTCACCAAAACTAAAAAATGAAAAAAATGTAATTTGGGGTAATTATAAATATAAATGACATAAAAATTATTCTCTACTCTAATTTAATATCAGAGGAGCTCCCCATAAAAATTTCAAGTCAATTGGAGTTAATTTGACTATTCAAATGAATTAATTAAGTGAAAGTACATTTTTGGCATTATTAAAAATTAGTCCAAGTGTTCCTCTGACCTAGGTGATCCTCCAATAATTTTCTTAAGGACAAAGGCTTTGTTTTGGTTGAGTTATTAAATTTTCATTGAAAATTCTTTTTTTTTCATTAAAAATAATTATAAAATTTAATAAATTCAGAAAAATCACATTATCTCCTCTGATCTTTTAATTGACCCATGAGTAGAGTAATATAAAATTTTTAAATCATTTGCGTTCAATTTAATGAATTATAGGGTGTTAAGGCCTTGAGGGCAAAAAAGAGTAATTTTGGAATTTAAGACTTAATTAATATTTAGGCTTAACCAAAGGGCCAAATGGGCAACAAATAATTTTAATTGATATGTTTTGATGATTGAAATATGAAAGGGATAAATGATAGCAATCAATCTCACTTTGATCTTATTAAAGATAAATTTGTAATTCCTTAAATTAATGAAGTTTGGAAGATTGATTAAATAAGAAGATATTAAGACAAGGGGTTGACTTTGAAAGATCATAACTCACTAATTTTAAACCCTAATTAATGGTGTATGATTAAGGATGATGATTGAGAACATAAACATTTAAAATTTTTTTCTTAAAATGACAAATCTACCCATTAAGCTTTATGGGGCTTAGCAGTGAATTATGTTTAATCAAATTTGGTCCAATGTGGTTTTGAAAATAATCTATAACTAATTTAAAACCTTTTAAAACACTACAAGCCCATCTTTAAAATCAAAGTGCTAGGTTTCTTAATTGGGCCAAATTGCCCCTAAGGTCTTTACCTATATAATTTATAAATAAAACATCAAGTGACAATTACCACATCCTTAGGGTTGGCTAGAACATTAGTTCATTGAGCATAAGGGTATGATAAGGATGATTTATTAAGAAACCTATTGATTTTGAACGAGCTTGAGATTTTTTTAAGAGATTGTTAGATGCCCGGGTCCTGGTCCCTGGACCTTTTTTTGTACTCTTTTGGATATCTTGAAGCAGGATAAAACTCATTATGTCTTGCTTAAGAAACCATCAAGACAGTCTCATTATGCCTTGCTTAAGAAGCCATCTATATAATTAAATAAATAGGGCCGACTAAGATATGACATAGGATCTGGTAGACATACCTCAGACCTGTACTTTCTGTTTTTCCTACCAGCATATTATGCANCGAGCTCGAGATTTTTTAGAAGATTGTTAGATGCCCGAGGCCCGGTGCCTGGACCTTTCTCGTACTCTTTTGGATACCATGAAGGACGATTAGAACTCATTATGCCTTGCTTAAGAAACCATCTATACACTTAAATAAATAGGACCCATTAAGATATGACATAGGATCTGGTAGACATTCCTTAAACTTGTACTTCCAAGTTTTTTTAAGAGTATATATATATATATATGCCTTGCAAGTATTGAACTTTCAGGTGGAGGAACATGTCTACACCAGCTAAACCATTCCTTAGAATTAAAAAACAATATGTAGGACTTTGAGGCTTTTTGCTTAGTGCGACATAAATCCTCAATTTATCTTTAAGCCTTTGAATGGTTCTGTTATATAATATAAGCCCTAACTTGTCTTAGGATTTCGAGGTTGTTGTTCCTTATGAGCTAAATCCTCACATCTTTCAGGCTGTTTTTGTGATCTTTTCAAATGAATGTAAGCCCTAACTAATAAAATAGAAGGATGAAACACTTAAATATTTCTCTTCCCAAACTGAAGCCAAACAGCAGGATAGTTTGGGAAGTCATCGAGATTCTCCTCAGGATCTGTGACATCTCTTCGTTTTTCTTCTTTTGGATTCCAAAATAAAATATTCCAAATTTGAGTCATTCCCCTATCACACCTCTTTGTTCAATCTCATTGAAAAGTCATATTCCTTGGAACTCCTTAAAGATAGTATCCCTTGATTTTTATCGAGAGTTTTCTTAGGTGACTTCGGTCAGTAAGATGTAATTAACTATAAGGGCTCGCCCTTATAAGAAGCTTTTTCGAACCTGGCTTAATATAAACCCTATTTAATTTTTTATATTAAATATGGAAACTTGTTGACTTATAATAAAATGGTTTTGTAGGTTAAATGGATGTTATAGATTTCTTAGTTTGTTTGATCGAGCCTCACCCTTAGGTCTTGTGTTTATCCTCGGGATAGATACATAGCTTGAGGTGTGGTGCTCTTTCATGTAAACTTTGGAAGATATGGGATCAGTTTGATTTCATAATTTTCTAAACTTAAATATATATGTAAATTAAATGTCCCTCTGAAGCGGGGGATGAGATTTCCATTCCAGCGACCAAAAACTTTCACAGGACAACCCTCCTAAATGTGTGCCGACAGCTTCTGGAAACTCTGCTGGGGAGGTGCTTCTCTCTCCATATTAATCAGGGAATATTATCTTCATACATTGGTGATGTGTCCATGCCCCTTATGGACCAAATTACCCTTCTTTTGTTGGCATGCTTCACCCATTTATTTCTTGGAGAAGTATGAACAATTCTTTCGGACTTCAGGACCATCTGTTCAATCACCTATAAGCAGAGAGGTTCAATAGTTCATTAGGACTTTTATCATTTTATGGGGTCAGGCCCCCAATAGGTGTGTTTGAGGACTAGTTCCACCCAGGCATTGTACGTTGTAAAGTCGGTCCCGCAATAGGATCCTAAACTTCACTTTTCCCTTCAAGCTGGTTTGTTAATTTGCAAATTAAATTGAATTGTGTCGTGCTGCACTTGCTCTCTAACCTTTTTTTACTTAATTAATTAAATTCTTTTACTTTTAAACTACTTTTACTAAATTTAAAACCTTCACAAACTAAAAATAAAATGAAATTTGCAAAATCTATGAATTAGCCTTTGTTAATTTTTTAGTGTTCACACTAGAATTACAAGGTGTTGGCCAAATAACTAACCCCAGAGATTTCTTTTTGAAGCTGCTGCAATGGCGTTCCCGACGCTTACCTTTTCTTGTGATTTTCCAACTAGCCGCAACGCTTGCAATGTTGCTCCCACCATCAAGTTTGGAACTGGATTCGACAAGCTTAAGGTCGTACTTGGAAAGGCCCCGTTCATCGTAATGAAAGTCATCACTTCAGAAGTTCAAGAGCCCTCTGCTAATTTTAACCTGAACTTTCCTCAAGAATTTTTTTCTTGTAAAAAGGTGAAAATCACCGCACCTACGAACCTGTCAAGTCTGTTGTCCTCTTTTCTACTAAAGGAAAGGAGATTATGATTATAGAAGATGAAACTAGAGAATTTATCATCTCTTCGTCAGTATTTGAGATCGGCTCAAGTTCAAATTCTACACCACTGACTTGATCTCAAAGAAAGAACCACAACCGAAAAGCTAGGAGGGCAGCTAAGGCCCAAATTTCTGAAAAAGTATAGGATGATGAGTTTCCTCATAAGGAGGAACTTGGATTGCTGGAGACCTCTCCACTTCTGCAAGGGAGTAGGTTTCACCCACTGATAAGTACTAATGGACATGAGAGTATTTAAAAGATCGTTGCTACCTTACCATCATTTCGTGGTCGCAGTGACGAGAGAGAGAAGCCCACTCTTATCACTAAAGTCCGCACAGTGTTCCAGAGATTGGCCACTAAAGAAGGATGCTTGATGGTTGAACTGCTTAAACAAGCAAGATTTACGGTATCCTCTCAAATGAAGAAAGAAATTTTGAAGGATGTCAGGACTGCCCGACAGTCCCAAAAGTCAACTGAAGCTTTATCGACACGTATTCCCATCAGATTCTGTCTGGGAAGTCGAATTGATACTACCGCTACTACTACATATTTTGTCTACTGCTCCAAGGTCTGCAGAATGTCAACCGATTAAGTCACTTCTGGGTCCGAGGAATCAACTAGTTGTTACCCATAAGAATGCATTGAAAGGGGAAAATACAAAGAAGTTACCCAATATTGTGTTTGGTTCGCACTACGGGGATCATTCCTCCCTCCAACATGTAGATGCCTCTATCGAGATACCCCGCCTAAAGTCATCACCGTCAAGAAAGAAGGTGTGGGTGCCCAAATTCACCATACCAATATGGTCTAGTGAGCCCGCGGGGCGGAATTGTGTAATGGAGCAAAAGTCTGAAGTATTCGATATCGTCGCAACTATTGCTACAGAATTTGATGAACAAGTGAAGGATGTTTGGGAAAGTCCTCTTAAGAGGATTCAAGAGGTGATAATTGAGGAGAAAGTCAAAAACTCAGAGCTAATATTTCTGATTTAGCCAAAGAACATGGTGTAACCATTGATGATGATGATGAGGATTTTAACTTTAACAATTATCTTGATGAAAATTCCATGGATGTTCATGTCATCGAGACTAGAGCTAGCTCATCTACATGTGATGCCCAACCTCTCGTCAAATGGAACACCGTAGATGATTTGTGCAGGGCCATTTTCTTAAGAGATGAACAAATTAGCCAAATGTAAAAAAGAATGGATGAGATGGCCGCCAACATGGCTGCCATGGCTACAGTTAATGGACAATCCCAGTCACAGAAGGTCGCTTCTTTAGGGGTTAACCAGCCTAAAATAATCCATATTACCGATGAATGAAAAGAAGTTTCCTTCGCTAATGGGGAAGAGCAGCAAAAGAAAGATTCCTCTCCAAACACCATACCATAAAAATATATTAAACAATTGGTCAAAAAATAAGTTCAGGAGGCCTTAGCTCAATCTAAGCGTGGTGCATTGATTTTGAGGGGTAGACCTTACCCTGATAAGTTTGATTTCGTGCCTTACCGCAAGGGTTTTGTGTCACCAAACTTTAAGACATTTGACGGGAATAGAAATCTCAGGCAACATATAACACACTTTCGAGCCAATTATGGCAACACCAGTGGAAGAGGTTCGACAGTTTGTCAGCAGCTTGTCAGGGATTGCTTTTGATTGGTATTCCAAGTTACCCAATGGATCAGTCAAGACACATGTCAAGTTAGAATAGATGTTTGTGAAGAGGTTCGCTGGAGCACAACACCATGTTTCTATTGGAGATCTAATAGTGGAGAAGCAAAGGCCCAACATGATTAGTGGATTACATCTTGAGGTGGAGAAACCTTAGCATGAAATGTGAACCTCAATTACAGGAACAACATGCGATTGATATTCTACTCAAAAGCATCTATGGGCCAGTAGCTTTCATGCTCAAGAGACTCACCATCAAGTCCTTCGAGAAATTGCTAAGAAAATCTAGCAATTTACAAAAAGAAGTTAAACTAGAGAAAATAGAGAAATTTAGGACAACTAGAGCATTTGAAAAAAAGTCTGGAACAGTGACAACAGTTGATAAAGGAAAGTAGCCAATAAAGATACAGATAGAGCATTCTCACTAAAGTTCCCAGTAATCGTTACAACATGCTCAGCAACAAATACAACAATATAGCCAATCCAGCCAATGGTCATACCAAGGAGGACCATACCAAATAGAAGGTAGAATGGGTCCAACTCTTACAGAATGAAAGAGAAGATTGTATTATTTCAAAGATGAGGTTGTGTCGAAGATGTTCAAAAACTTAATGAAAAAGCCAGAGTTCAGATTTCCAGAACCAAGAAAGCTTGAAGAGGCTGATAAGAAAGACTATCCCAATTTCTTTCCCTACCACCGGATGTTAGGACATACAATAGAAGGCTGTTTCATTTTCAAGGATTGGCTTGAGAGGAATCACAAAGAAGGAAATATAACAATCCCGAAGGAATATTTAAAAGAACCTGAAAAAGATTATGTAAATATGATTTCGGCCGAGCCAGTCATTTCGATAGATCCATATGAAGAAAAAGATGGATGGAGCACAGTTTAGAGCAATTCATGAAAGAGGATACTGGATCAGGCTCAGACCGCTTCGGTACAGACAGTCGTTCAGAGTCTGTAGTCTGGTCAGCCAAAAATGGAGATTTCATTGGAGAAACCACCGCAACCAGAAGAAAGAAAAGTGTGACATCATGAAGACTGATAGCATGGGGGGTAGGATAAGGGCTGCCTCTGTTAATTGGTTGTCTCAAATTTGGGGAAGAAAATTCTCGAACCCCTAACCATGTATGATTATCTTTTTGCCCCACCAGGGTTTTATCAATATAATGATTATGATTTTAGCTACGTTTAATTATTTCTAATGATAATGTAATTGATTTTGTTCAATCTAACTCCAATCTCAATTCCAAAACTGATCCTCAAATCGTACTTGAGTCCGATAACATTAATGAGAATGAAGAAGATACAACAACATTGGTTACGATAGCACTAGGAGTGAGGAGCCAGTCCTCGAGTGTCATTGTGCACAACTTGCCATCAACTTGGATCTCTCCAATGAAGAAGAAGAAATACCTTAAATTTTTCCTGAAGTATCTCAAGAAGAAGAAATCATAGAAGTAAATCTAAGGAGTGGGAAGGTATTACCTCCAAGAATAACTTCAGTAGATAAATGAAAAGAAATAGTCACTTAGGAAGAGCTGCCTCCACCTCCGCCAGTGGAATAGCCACATAACCAAGTGAAAATCAGAGGATTATACAAAGTTCATTATAATGTGCTAGCTCATCCAAGGAGGTTGCTGACCAAACTAAGCATTTATGATGCTCTAATCTTGTCAAAGGAGATGAGAGAGTCTCTGGTTACAGCTTTACTTAAATCAGAGATTTGTTTAGCGTAGTTGGCTAGCACATCCTCGGATGAAGCTTGCTCATTGAAAGAACAACCTAGGATAACATTCACAGATGAAGACTTGTTGCTTGGCACAACTGATCACAACCGACTGCTCTACATCTCCGTCAACATTGACAGATTTGTATTGTCGAGAGTTCTAGGAGATCCGGGAGCAGCACTAAACTTAATGAGTCTACAGACATTGATATATTTGGATATTGAAGCTTAAGAGCTTACAACTGATAAAATAATGTTAAGAGAATTTAATCAGAAGGGAGAAAGAGCCGTTGGATCAATTACACTGTTAATGAAAGCTGGAGAATTAGTAACAATCGCAAAATTCCACATCATCGATACAGAAACTTCTTTCAATGCTCTACTCGGAAGACCATGGATTCAGGAGCATAATATGGTTCCATCATCCTTACATCAATGCATCAAATATTTCAAAGAAGGACAAGAACATTGTATTAAAGGGGATTTACAACCATTTTCAGTACATTAAATGGGCATTCACGAAAACGCCGCCTAATATGCACTTCTAAAAAACGCCATCTTTTATCGTAAAATTGTATCAAATGAAGTGCAAGATTCAAAAGAATCAGAAAGAAGAATCCATTTAACTCCGCTTTGACAATCAACTATCGTCTCTTCACAATGAGGTGGTAGAGGTTCTTTTAGCCCATACACCCAAGATCGAGGCTGGGGACGTGGACAAGGAAGAACCAACACGATTGTTGAATGGACTAGGCCAACCATCAACATCGACATAAAGAAGAATTTTCTGATGAAGAAAGCTTCAAGGAAGAAATGATGATGATAAAACAAAAGAAACCTCAATACAAGATCTCCTTAGAAGATGTGAAGAAAGACGAATATGAGTCAATGTACGATCGGATCAACCATTATGTGAACACCATGACCCTTGCTCCAGTCTACCCTCAAAAGGTTGAGAGTTTAGAGGTTAAGGAAGTCTATAGTACTGGTTTGAAACCGATCAAGTTATACTGTGTTTCCCCTTCTGCTAGTCTCAAAAATCATGTAAATTTGGATGAGAATTCTAATAAAATAATGGAATTACCTTTTGGTTACTTTTCTCCTTGTGTACAAAAGTTAATTCAACAGGGATATATGCCAAAACAAATGCCAAAGGATTAGCTTCAAATTTTTGAAAATTTGTGGAATGTTAAAAGTAGAACTCCTAACTCAAAAGAAGGTCTTGGATTTGGACCGTTGGACCAGTCGATAATTCAAAATTTTGCATGGATGTTGCTAGTGAATTGGAGGAGGATTGCCTTAATATAGAAGATGATTTTCAAGATCAATTAATAAGTGATGCTCCATGGAAATTTGAAGAAGAAATTAAGTAACGGTTGATGAGTTTAGAGAAATCAACCTCAGGACTGAGCAACTGCCCCTACCAACCTTCATAGGTTTTTTATCCACAGAATTGATAAAGTTATTATCATAATTTAAAGATTGCTTCTCCTAGAGTTATGATGAAATGTCAGGGCTGTCAGCAAAAGTTGCAGTTCATAAACTTGGGGTGGACAGAGATATGACCCCAGTAAAACAAGCTCCCAGAAAAATGCGCCTCAAGATAGAGCAATAAGTCATTGCCGAGGTGAAGAAATTAATAGATGCTGACTTTGTAAGAGAAGAGCAATACCCCACATGGTTAGCCAATATTGTACCAATTAAGAAAAAGAATAGACAAATATGTGTATGTGTTGACTTCAGGGATTTAAATAAAGCATGTCCAAAAGATGAATTTTTACTACCAATACCAGAGTTAATGGTGGTCATCACTTCTACACATGAGTTTTTCTCCTTTATGGATAGATCATCAGGTTACAACAAAATTAAGATGTCTTCAGAGGGTGCAGCGCTTACAGCATTCAGAACACCAATTGGGATCTTTTGCTACACAATAATGTCATTTGGATTAAAGAACGTTGAAGCTACGTATCAATGAGCAATGATGAAAATCTCTTATGACCTCATTCACAACCAAGTGGAATGCTATGTGGATGATTTATTTATCAAGAGTAAAAAGAAAATAGATCATTTGTACGATTTGACGATCATGTTCGAACGATTACGACAATATAATCTTAAGATGAATCCCTTAAAGTGCGCATTTGGTGTTACCTCAGGGAAATTTCTAAGATTCTTTGTCCATCATCGAGGAATCAAGATCGACCCGGATAAGATTAAAATTATCTTGAAAATGCCTCCTCCAAAAACCTTGAAACAACTACGTTCCTTCCAAGGCAAATTAGCATATCTGAGGTGCTTTATTTCTAATCTGTCAGGTAGGTATCAGCCCTTCTCAACATTAATTAAAAAGGGTTCCATATTCATTTGGGACAAAAAATGTCAGTAGACTTTCAAGGATGTTAAACAATATTTAATAACACTCGTGTTTTGGTAGCCTTTATCCCGGAAAAACCATTGATAGTTTATACCGCAACCAAAGATGACTCTCTTGGAGCCCTATTAGCCCGTCAATGATGAGGGTAAGAAAAATGCACTCTACTACTTGAGTTTTCATCTAATACCGATAGAGATAAAGTATTCACTTATTGAGAAGCATTGTCTAGCTTTAATTTTTACTGCTCAAAAGCTTGGACACTACATTCTTTCTCACAAGATTACTCTTATCTCAAAAGTTAATCCATTGCAATATTTGATGATCATTGATTTTATTGCAATTTGATAAAGTCTCCGCCTATTCCAATACTTTCGGGACATCTAGCAAGATGGCCATTGATTTTATTGCAATTTGATATAACTTTTGTTCCCCTCCGCGCTATCAAGGGACAAATATTAGCATATTTTCTCACAGCGCACCCACTTCCAACTGGGTCCCCATTCAACGATGAGCTTCCAGTGAACATATACTGCAAATAGAGTCATTCAGTGCCAGACATTGGGAAATGTATTTTGATGGAGCTTCTTCAGCCAGAAGAGACAAAGGATCATAAATGATTATATCAGGCAAAACATGGATTGATCTTATTTTCATCACGAGATATAAGAGCATGTTAGCATTCTCCTACCGCCTGATAGAGCCATGTATAATAAACGAAGCAGAATATGAAGCGCTAATAACAAGGTTGGAATTAGCAATCTCAATGGATATAACAGATGTTGTCATCTATGGTGACTCACAACTCAGCATTCAACAAGTTGTCGGACAATACAAGATTTTGAAGCCAAGATTAGCAGAATACCACCGGTACATAATGAAGCTGCTTGAACAGATCTCTAGTGTGACTCTCTACCAGATTCCTCCGGGAGGTAATGCCCATGCCGATGCTCTAGCAAAACTTGCTAAGGAACTGTCATGTCCACCGGAGGATTCCATTGATATTACAGTACAAGGAAGACAGTTTTTTTCTTGAATTGACCTCGACAGTCTACATAAGCTCAAGAGAGAAGAAGGAATGATGATTGCAGTTACTGACATCAACGAATATTGACGCAAGTCCTTAATAGAATATTTACAGAGTGGAAAGTTGCCAGAAGATAAGTCAAAAGCATATCACATCACAAGAAAGGCTATGTCATACGCTCTGGTGGGAGATATTCTTTATAAGAGATCATTTGATCAGATGTGGCTGCGATAAAGAAGTACACACCAGCTCATGTGGTGTTCACTAGTCAGGGTCGAAAATGAAAATGAAGATTGAAAGACTTGGATATTATTGGTCAGCAATGATATTCGATTACATGTATACAGCTAGAAGATGTCACCTTTACCAAGTGCATGGGGTGGTCTTACACCAACCTCCAAATGTGCTACACCCAACTATCACCTCATGGCCATTCCATTATTGGGGCACGGACATAATAGGTTTGACAGATGCTCCATCCTCTAAGGGACATAGATTCATTCTTCCTGCTACAGATTAATTCTCCAAGTAGGCAGAGGCAGTGTCGTTTTGAGAGGTTACAACACAACACGTTCTTTAATTTTTTAAAAGCCAAATTGTTTATCATTTTGTTGTTCCACACAGAGTGATTTTTGACAATGGGACATCCTTTAAAAGCACAAAGATCAATAATTTTGTTAAACGACATGAGATAGACTAGAGGTACTCTACAATCTACTATCCCAGGGTAAACGGACTAGCCGAAGCCTTCAATAAAATGCTCATGCAGATTCTAAAAAAGACACTGGATGAAAAATAAAAGAAATTAGCATAATAAAATATTATAATTTTATGGGTCAACCAGACAACGTTTAGGACTCCCACTCAATATACACTCTATGCGCGCTTGTATGGGTATGAGGTTGTACTAGCTTTAGAAGTTCAGACACCGTCTCTCTGAGTCATTGTCGCCAACCAAATTACCACTGAAGAAAGCGTAAAACTCAGACTTAAGGAATTGAAAAGGCTCGAGGGAAAATGACTAGAAGCACAATAGCACTTGGAGCTCTACCAAGCAAGGATGGTGCAAACTCATGGCAAATTGGTCCGCCCGAGGGAATTTAAAGTTAGTGATCTTATTCTCATTCTCAAGAGACTTATTCTTGCACACCTCAAAATAGGTGAAAAATATGAACCAACTTAGGAGGGATCATTCATCATAAAGGGAGTTTACTTGGGAGGAGCTTACTAGTCGACAAATTTTAGAGGCGAGAGACCTATGCTGTTGGTCAATGGCCGCTACATGAAGATATATTACCTGATGTGACGCCGCTTGAAATCAATCAATTTTTGAAATTTTGATTATTCTGGGGTTATTTATTTGGCCAAGCGTCTATGACTGGATCCAAAGTTTTGTAATAAATTAACCTCACTAAAATGAATGATTTTTGAATTTGCCCATTTTATTTCCCTTCTTTTGTTTCTAATTTTAAAATCTAATTAAATTAAATTAAATTAAATAAATAAAATCTGTAAATTATAAAAATGTGTTGTTTAATAAGTGCTTCGTTCTTGTTCTTGTTCTTGTTCATGTTGAATGTCAGCACATTGATGTTTTTCTATCTTCTGCAGAAGAATGTCGGGACGGAAGCTGATCTTCACTTTTAGAGATGGCCTAAATGTCGCACTGAATGAAGAAAGGGCTACTCAAAGCGGCGTCATAGACTTTGACTTAGACTTCAAACAAGTCAACATAGAATATGAGAACTCCCTGATGGACGTCATCAGTCACCAAGAAAAGAAAGGATTACCGTCTCTACTAAAGATGGGCACCAAAGAAGACTCCTCATAGAAAGGAAGAAAGTGATCACTCAACAGCAACATCTAATTAAGGGAACCAATCATCTACATTCCCTGATAACTGCTCTGGCAAGGGATTCAGTAGGTGTCGATGAAGAGAGAATGTCAGATGCAACACTCAGAAGAACTCAATATCGCAATGCCAACCAGTGCAAACAAGAGCCTTCCTACGAGAAGAGAGAAGATGAAAAAAAGAAACAGCAGGTCTACTTACCCTGATTCTTGAGGGGAAGATTTATGAGCCATGCATGAGGGAGACCACTTTTAGCCCACCTGACACAGAGGATGAGTTAGAACTGGCCACAGAGCCGATATAGACAGAAATACCTCATGAATTTTACAAGGGTTGCCCGCTATGTAATGTTGAGATTTCTTTAAGAGCATCTATCAAAGGATTATTCATTGAATGCCCAAGATGCAACGTTCTACATTTGGATTGTAAGAGATCTTTTCAAGAGTTCACGGCCACCAGTCTGGGAGGCCAGGAGGCAGCGCATCCAGATTCTGAGTCGTACATCCCATTACCTGCAAAACCAGATCATAATGGGTTCCTAAAGATTTTGAAACAACGGGACAACCCTGACAATTTGAAGAGATTTTCACATTAGAAATAGAGAGAATGTGTTGGGTCAAAATAAGAGAGTTCGAGTTCTACAAAGAAGTTCGGGGTGAAATTTTCAACATTTTGGAAGGCTTGGAACTGTATACTAGGGTCTTCTCAGAAAATGATGAAAAAAGAATTTTAGACTGTGTATTCAATCTAAGAGATAGAGGTTAAGCCAGTCAGCTGAGGCCAAGACTTATTCAGAGCCATAGAAATGGATGCGCGGGAAAGGTAGGATAACCATTCAATGTGGTTGTTGCTACAATTTTATTGAAGATGGGCAAGGGAACCCCTCTGGAATCTTAAGATACGATGAGTTGGATCCAATGCCTTATGGAATAAAAAGAATGGTCAAGAGGCTAGTTTGATGGAGTATATTACCACCTGACAACATCACAAACAGCTGCATAATTAATATCTATAAGAAAGGGGATTGCATTTCTCCCCATATTGATCACCATGGCTTTGTCAGACCTTTTTGCGCAGTGTCTTTCATGAGCAGAAGCAACATACTCTTTGGAAAAGAAATCAACATCATTAGCCCATGGGAATTCAGGAGGTCTATTGAGATTCCACTGCCGATGGGTTTGTTATTGGTCTTAAATGAAAATGGGGTTGATTTGGCCAAACACTGCATCTCGGGAGTGCGATATCCCAGAGTATCTATACCATTCAAAAGAATGTAAGACAACAAAATACCACGGGGGTTCCGTCCAGACCCAAAATTAGAAGAGCTACAACCTTATGAGTTATGAGATGGTTGTACCTCTAAGTACACATAAAGGGAGTTCTTGTCCTTGAGCGTGGATTAGTAGGTCAACTTGATCATGAGCTCACCCCACTGAGGATGGACAGTCAGTGGACACCTTTTTGTACCGTGTTTTGATGTAGCAGACATAATGAGACATGGATCAGATATATTCAACTTATGATATGTATTCCGTATATGATGTTTCAGATGTATTCAGCATGTTCTCTTTTGATACTTCAACATGTACTCAGTCTGTAACTCGTATTTGAAGAAAATTAATTAAATTTCTTTCAGATTTCAACTTGCTTGTCAAATTTCCCTCTTCGTACGATTGATAAAGAGCCACAAAACCATACGTTGGTTTTAAATTATAATGAAAAAAGAACGACACAACAAAAGCCTAATATTAAAACATGAAATATTTTTTTAAAATCAACCAACGAAAGTTAAATTTTGAAAATATATTTTGATAATTAAATGTGATAAAAACAACAAGAAAGGAAAATGATAAATTTCTTGAGTTTGTTTATCTCGAGTTTGAGGTTTCTTACTCTTTGCTTGCGTAACACGACTATTTTGGTTTACACCAGTTTTATTCACACCATTGTAGAATTTCACATTTTGCAAAAAAATCACACAAAATTTCACAAATTTTTCCTCACCAATATTAATTTTCACATGACATTTATTTATAAACTTAACACCACAAATTCTCTACACTATTTTCATATTGTTCTCGGAGTCAGTACTGAGATTCTAATTCCCTCTCACTATCTCTTGGGTTGGATGTTAGTCATCGATCTTTCCTCCCCAATGTAGTAAATTTACCTTTCCTGATCAGCTCTTGAGTTGGATGTTAGTCGTCATGCTTTCCTTCTCAACCTCATATGTGTCTACTACCTCTTAGGTTGGATGTTAGTCATCGAGCTTTCCTCCCCAATGTCATAAATTTACCTTTCCTGATCAACTCTTGAGTTGGATGTTAGTCGTTGTGCTTTCCTTCTCAACCTGATCTGAGTCTACTACTTCTTGGGTTGGATGTTAGTCATCGAGCTTTCCTCCCCAATGTAGTAAATTTACTATGCCTGATCAGCTCTTGAGTTGGAAGTTAGTTATTGTGCTTTCCTTCTCAACCTGATCAGTGTCTACTACCTCTTTCGTTGGATGTTAGTCATCGAGCTTTCCTCCCCAATGTAGTAAATTTTCATTTTCTGATTAGCTCTTAATTTGAATTTTTAGTTGTCGTGCTTTCCTTCTCAACCTGATCTGTGTCTACTACCTCTTGGGTTGGATGTTTATCATCAAGATTTCCTCCACAATGTCTTAAATTTACCTTGTCTGATCAGCTCTTGAGTTGAATGTTAGTCGTCATGCTTTTCTTCTCAACTCGGTATGTGTCCACTACATCTTGGGTTGGATGTGATTCATCAAGCTTTCCTTCCCAAAATATCGATATGTTTCCAAAACAAATCAAATTTTAGAGGTTGAGGATTTTACATCTGATTCCGCGTTACTTTAGGAGCCCCCTCCTATCGCAATATTTCAAATCAAATTTTAGAGGATGAGGATTCAGACATCCGATTCTGCATTGCTTTACAATGGTTCAAATATCAGATTCTAGAGGAAGAGGATTCCACATTACTTTGCAATGGTCCAAATATCAAACTTTAGAGGTTGAGGGAATGAACCCTTTGATTAAATCAAGGCATCCTATCCTCATCTTTGAGATCGATTTAAAACCACCTTGAATGGAGTAAGGCATCTTATTCTTCTTCCGGGATCGATATCCAAATTTCAAATTCCACACCTAAATTCTAATTCTCATCCTCCAATATACTCGAAACCTGATGATTTGAAATCCACCTTCTAAAGGCCCAGCGAGAGTTCTGAGTTCTTGTGTCGATTGAATATTCACTTGCCAATTCCCTAGTGAAAGTAACTATCATCCAATTTTGCTCGTCGTTGTAGGCCTGTTGACTTAGAAATTCGTGTTGTTTTTTTAGATCTCGTCAGTCAAAGTGAAGATGTGCGGTGTGCTTGCCCGACACACCACACCTATTAGGGGTCCATTTGTTGACCTCATTTTTGGTTAAGGTCTACCTTCTTCCTTTATAGTAGCCTAGGGTTTAGCCATGAGACTTTCCTGATGACTATTCCTAGAGGACTAGAAAAGGAACCCTCACCATTAGAAATTCTAAACTTCTTTCTGCTCAACTTGAAGTTCCACATATTGATCCTAACCTCTAGCACTTAGTAGGTAGGGTCAATCTGGAGGATCTCAAACAGAGTCCCAATAGGATGGTCTAGCCTTAGGACTAACCATGGGTGGTCTGGTTGTGGTTAAACTAGCCTGCACACACCTTCTCACATGCCTTAAACTTTAAGACCCCTTTAATTTGGTCTCATGACCCAAACCCCTAGTCCTTGGCTAAGAGGGTTAGGAACAGAATATTGAACATCCAAACTGAGTCCACATATGGCTTCTACTGGTTTGGCATGGCTTCATGGCTTACTTACCCATTCTAGCCCAAAATCACCAATTTACCAAAATACCCCTACAACCCTAATTTTGGTCAAAAATCCCAAAATTATCCAAAATACCCAAATTTGTCCAAAAGTCATCTCAAATCACTCACCTCTACCTAAATTGACCAAAATTCACCAAAATCTTCCAAAATATCCCCAAAATTGCCAAAAATTACCAAAATACCCCTCAATTCACAAAAATTCAGAAATCACCCCAAATATTCCCAATTTGAATTTTTAATCATCAATTTGACCAATTTTAACCAATTTGACCAAAAGCCTTAAATTGCCCTTAATGGCCCAATTTCCCCAAATTAGCCCTAATCTTAGCCCAATTAGCCCCAATCTTGCCCAATTTTAATTTCAAATCAAAATTCAGTACACCATTCTCAATCTAAACAAAATTCAAGCCCAATTTGACCCAATTGCAAGCCCAATTTCACCCACGTCAAAAAGCCCCAATTTTGACCATATGACTAAATCCACCAAATTGACCTTCCAATTCAATTCAAATCACTTGAAATCCTTTTCAAACTCTTCATGAAATTTCCCTACACCAAATTCAACATTTAATTAATCCAAATTTTAGCCCAAATTCAACCTTTAAAAAAGCCTATGCCCACCATGTTTAATTCCAAAAACCCAAATTCAATTAAAAGCCGACATGACAATTTTCCCCCTCATCATCCATTTCATTAAAATCACTCCCTAAGTCTTATATCCATGATCAAATCATTCCAAATCAAGCCTCAAGACAAACACCACCAAAATATCTCATAAAATCCTTTCTCATGCAAAAGAGCCAAGCCAAAGGGAAGCCATGAAGCCATTCTCAAGCCATATGAGCCTTACCACCTCATCAAGCTATTAATGGCAAGAGGCCAAGCCACTTTCAAGCCTCCATAAAAAAGTTTTAACCCTTTTAATGATACACTCTAATCCATGTTTAGCCAAATCTATTTTGATGGTGACTTATCCCCAATGATTGAGCTGAGTCAACCGATCTCCTCTTCAAGCAAACCAGCTTTGGTGGTTGAGTCCAACCGAAATCCATGTTTTAACCAAAAATGAAACTTCCCCCATTCCTCTTTAATCCAAGACCTTTACACATGCTGAACCATAATTGATTGCACCAAACCCAAGCCCTGAGCCCCCTGACCAAATGGTGACTTTACCCTGGCCGGCCGACCACCTTGGCTGTCGGAAAACACCATGATCAAGTGGCAGCAAGGAGCTAAAACTCAAAATTGAACCCACCTAATGAGCATAAGTCCAATTGGCCATTGGATCATTTATCACCGTTGGCCAGCCATGTTGGCTTCTCCTCCCCCCTCTATTTAAACTCACCCTCCACGACAAGGGGGGAGAGCCTAAAATTCCTTAGGGAGACTCTATTAAATTGATCCTAGAGTTTCTTCAAGGCCCACCAAGTTCAATCCAACCATCCTTAAGCCCTAAAAGCCACTGCTTGAGCTTAATTTTGGAGCTCTAAATCAAGCCTGAAATAGGACATCCCTCTAGAATCCACAAATTTCAAATTAATTGCACCCACACCATCCCCTGAGTGAGAGAAGAAGATCCCCCACAAAGCCCCATCACCAGACCACCCTAGCATTAAATTTGATCGAACCCCTAAATTGGCCATGTCGATTTCAAACCTAGGCATTTCACCACAGCTCGAGGCTTCATATAGGAGCTCTTTGGACACAAGGCAAGTTTTTGGAAGCACCCAATCGAGGTCACACCTCTTAGACAAAGGTATTGAACTCTTCCCTTTAACCAAGCTTCATTTAATTCTCCTTGCTCATAGACTAAATTTAAGGCTTGATTAACCATATGGATACGTTCTCCTAGTCAAGATGAGTCTATAGGAACAAACCACACATAATTTGGTTAAGTATCGAGAGTGATATTAAGGTTTGAAGTTGGACGGTTCTCGGGCTAGGGATTTGGGGATGATGAACGGATGCCGTCCATTTTCACGTGTATTGGACAGATGGTCGTGATGGAGACGGACAAATGAGTGGAACATGAAACGCAGGCGGATTCAACGCTGACGTGTCTGGCGGTGCCGAACCAGAAGACGTCGCGTGGAAAACTCGGAGACGCCGAGGTTGAGGTGGCGTCGTGTCACTTAAGTAGAAAAATAAGGATTTTTCTTATTTATTTAAATGTCAGAACTTCAAAAATCCATATCTTGGTGTAGTAAAATCACAAAACTAAAATAAAACCCTCTTGCTCAATGAATAGAGAAGAACAATATGGAAATGATTTTATTTTTTTTATGCATGTATATTTTTTAATTAATTAAATGGTGTTTTCCTTATTTGAATTCTTCATTTGTATAGACATTTAACCATGACGTGATTTTTGGGGCTTTGATTCTCTCTATCATGAGGGATCTTTCCTGATTTTTTTCAAGGTCAGGAGGGATCTCTAGACAGAGATCTCTATTTTTCAAGTATATCATGCCTATTTTGGTAAAATAAGTATAAAAATTAAAATACTCATCAAAAAATTACAAAATTTGTTTTGATATGTTCATTGTGGTCAGAGGACCCTAGAAAAAATATAAACTTGGTTTAACTCATTACAAATAATCCTAATTGTCACCAACCCTAAAAAATGAAATAAAATTAATTTGGAGTAATTATAATTATAAATGAAATAAAAATTACTCTCCAGAGTAAGTTATTATCAGAGGAGCTCCGCATAAAAATTTCATGTTAATTGGAGTTAATTTGACTACTCAAAGGAATTAATTAAGTTAAATTACATTTTTGGCATTAAAATAATTATAATAATTAAAATATAACTAAAAAAATCACCAATTTGATTTTGGCAGCTCCTTATGATTAGAGGAACCTAAGAAAAATAAAATTAGAACTAAAATAAATACTTCATTTTTGAGCTATTTTTGAGCATTTAAATAATTAAAAATTACTTAAAAATTATAAAAATTGCAAATTTGAAAAATTACATTAAAATATCACATTTGGCTTCCTGATCACTTGAAACTAATTAAAATTTTTTAAAGACTTAAAATGAATTTTCTTTAATTTTCCACTAAAATAATTTTAACAATTAAAATATAATCACAAAAATATGAAACTTGTTTCTTTAGGTTCCCTAGAGTCAGAGAGATTTAAGGAAAATGTCAAACTTAATTTTATACTTAAATGACATTTTATATTTATTAATGATTAAAACAAAAAAATAATTCTAATAATCAAATTAAGCCTCTAAAAATTATGAAAATTGGTCTAAGTGGTCTTCTAACCTAGTTGAGCCTCTAATAATTTTCTTAAGGACATAGGTTTTGTTTTGGTTGAGTTATTAAATTTTCATTGAAAGTCCCTATTTTTGCATTAAAAATAATTATAAAATTAAATAAATTCAGAAAAATCACATATCTCCTCTAATGTTTTAATTGACCCATGAGTGGGGTAATATAAAATTTTCAAGTCATTTGAGTTCAATTTAATAAATTATAGTGTGTTAATACCTTAAGGGCAAAAAAGGGTAATTTTGGAATTTAAGGCTTAATTAATATTTAGGCTTAACCAAAGGGCTAAATGGGCAACAACCAATCTTAATTGATATATTTTGATGATTGAAATATGAAAGGGATAAATAGTAGCAACCAAGCTTACTTTGATCTTACTAAAGATAAATTTATAATTCCTTAAATTAATGAAGTTTGGAATAATTTATTAAATAAGAAGATATTAAGGCGAGGGTTTGACTTTGGAAGATCATAAATCACTAATTTTAAACCCTAATTAATGGTGTATGATTCAAGATAATGATTGAGAACATAAACATCTAAAAATCTTCTTCTTAAAATCACAAATCTACCCATTAAGCTTTAAGGGGCTTATTAGTGAATTAGGTCTAATCAAATTTGGTCCAATGAGGTTTAGAAAATAATCTATAAATAATTTAAAACCTTTTAAAACACTACAAGCCCATCTTTAAAATGAAAGTGTTAAGTTTCTTAATTAGGCCAAAAATCCACTAAGGGCCTTTACCTGTATAATTTATAAATAAAACATCAAGTGATAATTACCCCATCCTTAGGGTTATTTATAACATCAGTTCATTGAGCATAAGAGTATGATAAGGATGAGTTTTTAAGCAACCTAATAAGTTTGAATAAGCTCGAGAATTTTTTTAAGAGATTGTGAGAAGCCCGAGACTCGGTCCCTGAACCTTTTCTCAAACTCTTTTGGATCTTTTGAAGCATGGTTAAACTCATTATGCCTTTCTTAAGAAACCATCTATACACTTAAATAAATAGGACCCACTAAGATATGACATAGGATCTAATAGACATACATAAGACCTGTACTTTATGGTTTTCCTACCAGCATATTTTAATTCCTGCAAATATATATATATGACTTGCAAGTACTGAAATTATAGGTAGAGGAACGAGAAGACTCGACAGGTACACTTTTATGGTTTACAACATCTTTTTTTTCTACACTTTCTTTACAATACTTTTCTTGCTCGTGAACTTGCATGTTAAAGAATGATGTCATCATGCATGTCAAAACGAAAACTTTTAGGTTAGCCACCAAACTGAAACCAAAACAAAAATTGAAGAAGATAAAATTCACCGCCACCACGGTCAAAATATAAGACAAATCAAAATTTGATCACAAACAAAATAAAACAAAAAAAATTACAACTAAATTAAAATGTCTCTATCGGATGATTAGGAATCACTCGGAGGAGGTAACCTATAGTTACTAATAAGATTTCTCATGGTCTAAATGATAATATGAAACTCATTAAGTTGAGTTTAGTAAATTAATTTGAACTAAGTAAATTCAAAAAAAAATAATGGTGCCAGAACGAGGGAATATTAGGATCCTAACCGATGTTGCTCTAATCAACTTTAATATCCCCATAATATTTAAAATAACCATAACCTCAGGAAAAAATTGACTTGAAATCAGGACTTCACACATTAGAAAACTTAAACTCGCCATGACAAGGAGCTTAGAGCTAGCATTATGGGCAGAACGTTCATCTTCAATAGTAGAACATGTCTACACTAGCTAAACCATTCCTTAGAATTAAATAACAATCCATAGGACTTTGAGTTATTTTCCTAGTGCGACATAAATCCTCAACTTATCTTTAGGCCTTCGTATGATTTCGCAATACAGTATAAGCCCTAACTTGTCTTAGGATTTTGAGGCTGTCGTTTGTTACGACCTAAATCCTCACATTTTCCAAGCTATTTGTGTAATCGTTTTACACGAATGTTAGCTCTAACTAATAAAATGGCAGGATGAAACATTAAATATTTCTCATTCAAAACTGAAGCAAAAAAGTAGGATAGTTTGGGAAGTCACCGAGGTTCTCCTCAGAATCTGTGACATCTCTTATTTCTTCTTCTTTTGGATTCCAAAATAAAATGTTTCGAATTTGAGTCATTCCCCTATCACACATTTTTGCTGATCTTGTTGAAATTTCTTATTCCTTGGAACTCCTCGAAGATAGTATCACGTGATTTTTATCAAGTGTTTTCTTAGGTGACTTCGGTTAGGATGTAATTAACTATAGGGGCTTTCCCTTATAGGAAGCTTTTTTGAACCCAACTTAATATAAACCCTATTTAATTTTTCATATTAAATATGGGAACTTGTCGGCTTATAATAAAAAGGTTTCACATGCTAAATGGATGTCATATATTTCTTAATTTATTTGATCGAGCCTCACCCTTAAGTCTTGGGTTTATCCTTCGGGATAGATACATAGCTTGAGGTGTAGTGCTCTTTCATATAAAATTTAAAAGATATGGGATCATTTTGATTTCATATTTTTCTAAACTTAAATATACATATATGTAAATTAAATGTCCCTCCGAAGCGGACGACAAGATTTCCATTCCGGCGACCGACAGCTTTCACAGGATGACCCCTTAAAATTGTGTCGACAAGTACAACAGAAACAATCACAACTCACAAACATACTAAATCAACACACTGATAACCATGGGTTACCTCCCACGAAGCGCTAAGTTTAGCATTGTTAGCACGACAAAGGATTTTCTCCCTGATCAAATTTCCATTTAAGTAAACATCAATCAATCACCAAATATTTTTCAGATCTTAGGATTCTTATTAAACCCTCAAATTTTAGTTTTTCTTTAAAATTCTTAAATTGATTCAAATTATTATTCCTTGAGTTTCTATCTAGATCCAATTGTCTTCTACTGGTATTTTCATTTTACATATTAATATCATCCTTAAAATTTATAAGAAATGGATCACTATATGATAATTCTAGGTCTCTTAAATTTTTAGTTAGATTCTTCCTAGATGATTTAGATTGTAGATCAAATTCTATTAGGATATTCTTCTATCTCAAGTTATCTTCTAATTCTTTTCATTGGTACTGAGTAAATTGTGGAGGTGATCTTTCTATATTTATCTTAATTGAGGAAATAGGTTCTACTAATTCCTTAAGAATTTCTTCCTTTGGCCTTTCAATCTCCTTATCCTCATTTCTCAAGTCAAAGTTCTTTTAAAACATATCCTCCAATTCTCTTCTAATTCTTAGTTTGATATGTTTATCTTGCTCATCATTTTTCTCCTTAGGGTTTATCTCAGGGTCACTAGGTAAAATATCTGGAGGATTAATATTAATTGAGTCAACAATCCACCCTAGTTGGTTTTCTTTATTTCTTATAGCATCCCCTTAACTTTTCAAATGATTTTTCATTTTATAAACAAAATATTTGATAGGCATCTCCTTCAACTCATATGGAAGGTTAGAGTTAAATTCAAAAGAAAATGAATGTCCAAAGTTATAGTTATCTTGATTATTCTAATAACCTAAAAGATCATTGACCAAAGGAAAATATTTTGAGATTTTCATACATATTTTACACTATTTTTGAAGATATTGCACTTTAAAGAAAGGTATTTTTGATGTCTTGCGGGAATGATAAATTAGGGTCATTAGAGCAAAAAGATGCAAAAAGAAGCAAATTTGGAGCTAAAAGGACCAAAATGTGAAGATTTGAACTAGGGCGCCGGCAGCGAGAATTTCCTGAGACTCGAGATTTAAGAATTTAGAAGGCCCACCGATGGCACCCTCGAGGCTGCCGATGGTGAGATCGGCGGGTATGTCCAACAATGCATTGGATGAGGATTAATTTTGGAGGGTTGATTAAGAAACTCTTGGGANGAGGATTAATTTTGGAGGGGTGCTTAGGCAACTCTTGTGAAAACTCATCAACAACTTTAAAAGAAGATTTTGGCCGAAAGTTAGAGAGGTCCTGGATGTTAGAGAAGTCCTGGATACTAGAGAGGTTCCAGTAGTGTGTAGACAGTCTAATTGTGAGGAATTCTTCGAGAGATTGTAAGAGTGGAGGAAAAGTGAGAGATTTCTTCCTCCTTGACGCTTTAAAGAGGAATTCTGTGTGTTGTAAAGAATGGAAGATATTCAGAGGAACTTCGAGGAGTTTTCTTGGGGAGAAATTAAAGATAAGTGTTATTTACTTATTGTAGTTTGTAAGACTTTGCTTTTATATATGAATTTCGAGTTTTGTTGTGTTTTCTCCATGAGTTCTGAGTAGTTTTCTCAGTCTTTCTCCTTGTCTTGAAATTTGTGAAATGGTGATTTAAATTGGTTGAGCCATGAAAATGTTAAAGAAATTGTGGTGATCTTTTCACTTTGATCTTAATTTACTTTCAATCTGGCCAATTGATTTGTTAAAATATGTGTTTTACACTTTGATCTTAATTTACTTTCAATCTAGCCAATTGATTTGTTAAAATATGTTGAGTTTTACAACTAAAGAGAATAATACATCCAAGATTCTGGGAGGTCAAAGCCCTTGGAAGTTGGGTGCAAATAAATAGGGAAATTCAATCTAGCCAATTGATTTGTTAAAATATGTTGAGTTTTACAACTAAAGTGAAGTTTACCAATCTGGTCAATTGATCTGTTAAAATATGTTGAGTTTTACAACTAAAGTGAAGATTACATCTCAAGAATTGGGAGGTCAAAGCCCTTGAAAGTTGGGTGCAAATATGATATTCTTTCAATCTGGCCAATTGATTTCGATCTTAATTTATTTTCAATCTGGCCAATTGATTTGTTAAAATATGTTGAGTTTTACAACTAAAGTGAAGATTACCAATCTGGCCAATTAATTTGTTAAAATATGTTGAGTTTTACAACTAAAGTGAAGATTACACAATCTGGTCAATTGATCTGTTAAAATATGTTGAGTTTTACAACTAAAGTGAAGATTACATCTCAAGATTCATGGAGGTCAAAGCCCTTGGAAGTTGGGTGCAAATAAATAAGGAAATAAAATTATCGGGAGTAGAATTGGAGATATTTGATTTGTTAAAATATGTTGAGTTTTACAACTAAAGTGAATATTACATCCAAGATTCAGGGATAAATTTGTTAAAATATGTTGAGTTTTACAACTAAAGTGAAGATTACATCCAAGATTCAGGGAGTAATTTGTTAAAATATGTTGAGTTTTACAACTAAAGTGAAGATTACATCCAAGATTTAGGGAGGTTAAGCCCTTGGAAGTTGGGTGCAAATAAATAGGGAAATAATATTATCGGGCATAGATTTGGAAACCTTGGAAGTTGGGTGCAAATAAATAGGAAAATAATATTATCGGGCGTAGAATTGGAGATTGCATTGGAAGTTGGGTGAAAATAAATAAGGAAATAATATTATCGGGCGTAGAATTGGAGATTTTAGAGTGACAGAAATTGGGTGCAAATAAATAGGGAAATGAAATTATCGGGCGTAGAATTGGAGATTTTAGAAAATGACAGACTAAAATCCCCAATTCGGTCAGTTGGGTGCAAATAAATATGGAAAAAAAATTATCGAGCGTAGAATTGGAGATTTTAGAGTGACAGACTAAAATCCCCAATTTGGTGCAAATAAATAGGGAAATAAAAATTATCGAGCGTAGAATTGGAGATTTTAGAGTGGAAAGGTATGTTGAGTTTACAACTAAATTTACAACTAAAGTGAAGATTACATCCAAGATTTAGCTAAAGTGAAGATTACATCCAAGATTCAGGGAGGTCAAAGCCCTTGGAAGTTGGGTGCAAGTAAATAGGGAAATAAAATTATCGGGCGTAGAATTGGAGATTTTAGAGTGACAGACTAAAATCTCCAATTTGGTCCTATCGTTTGGGTACTGAAGTGTAGATGTTAGCCCTCAGGGGAGGGGAACGCAATTTGGTCCTATCATTTGGGTGCTGAAGTGTAAATGTTAGCCCTCATGTGAGGGGAACGTGGGATTTGGGTGCTCAAGTGTAGATGTTAGCTCTCAGGTGAGGGGAATGTGGGAGTTCCAAAGTCAGAGTTGGTATCCTCTCAGCCTTGCCGGAGATTCAGTAAACCAGTGTAGGATTAGTCAATGTTCTTTATATCTAGATCAAAGGGTAAAGAATAGGTATACTCCTATTTGGCACAATACATTATGAACTGATTCACTTTATCCATTCACTATAATTTCTTGACAAGGAGAAGGATGCTTTCTTATATATTGAATATCACATTAAAAACCTTATTAGTATAATTAGCTATTTAAGAGTTATTTAAATTACATAGTTATTTCAATTACCTATTAGTGACATATAAGCAATTTGAATTCCCTTGTTGCAATTAAGTATTGGTTTTCTAAAATCTTAGTTCATAGTTCTAATATTACTCCCTATGGGATCGATATCTAGGACTCCATTAGTGCCCTATTTTACTTGAGCGATACGTATAATTGCGTTGATAAGTGTGACTTTACCATTATTGAATATTTTATATATACATCTTTATTGAATCCGTATACTTGCATTGATAAGTGTGACTTTACCATTATTGAATATTTTATATATACATCTTTATCGAATCTATAACTGTTATCAAGTTTTTGGTGTCGTTGCTGATGAATTAAATCTTTCAGCAGCAGTATTAAATACTTGTATTTTTAAGCATATATAAAGTCGTTGTCAAGTTTTTGGCGCCGTTGTTAGGGAGTAAACTAGAATCATAATTAGTGTAACAGACAAATTAGGATTATTAGAAAATTTTTACTTGAATTCCAACTTATTTTCATATTTAGTTAACTATTTCACTATGTACTGATTTCAAATTGTATGCGTAAACTTGGACCTGAAAATCTTATACCGTATGATTCAGAATTAGAACGCACTGTTAGAAAAATTAGAAGACTGAGAAGAGAACCTAGAAATTTTGATACAATGGAAAACAACATGAACAATCAAGGAATAGAAAATGAACACCAACCTAGACCCCTATGAGATTATGCAAATCCTACAGCAGATGAAATTCACTTATCTATCCAAAATCCTAATGTAGTTGCTAATTCATTTGAGCTTAAACCTGTTATTATCCAAATGGTATAAAATAGTCAATTCGGAGGTACACCAAATGAAGATCCTAATTTACACATTGCTAGTTTCTTAGAATTGTTTGCTACCTTTAAATATGACAGAGTTTCAAACGATACTGTTAGACTTAGAATTTTTCCTTTTTCACTTAGGGATAAGGCTTAGATGTGGTTAAATTTGTTAGCACCAGGATCTATTAGAACTTGGGGAGAACTTTCACAGAAAATGGTTAAATTCATTAGCACCTAGATCTATTAGAACTTGGGGAGAACTTTCACAGAAATTTCTCTCCAAATATTTTCCTCCATCCAAAACTGCTAAACTTAGGAATGATATAACATCATTCTGTCAGATTGATGGAGAGTCAATATATGAAGCTTGGGAGAGATTAAAAGACTATTAAGAAATGCCCTCATCATTCGTTACCAGATTGGTTGATAATTCAAACTTTTTATAATGGACATAACATCATTCTGTCAGATTGATGGAGAGTCAATATACGAAGCTTGGGAGAGATTTAAAGATCTTCTTAGAAACTGCCCTCATCATTCGTTACCAGATTGATTGACAATTCAAACTTTTTATAATGGATTAGTGGGAACACTTAGATCGATTATAGATGTTGCGGCTGGTGGTTCTTTAATGTCAAAACCTTTTGATGAGGCTTATTTGTTAGTAGAAGAGATGGCTACCAACAATTTTCAATGGCCCTCTGAAAGGGTAAATCCTAAAAGAATAGCTAGTATTTATGATTCTGATGCAATATCTATGTTAGCTTCACAAATTGCTGCAATATCAAAGAAATTAGATCATTATGGAATGAATTATTCTCCAACACCTACTATACAACAACAACAACAACAACAAAGCCTTAATCCCACTACGTGGGGTCGGCTACAAGAATCCTTTTTCTCCATTGCGTCCTATTTAGTGTC
This sequence comes from Phalaenopsis hybrid cultivar, assembly GCA_002079205.1. Taxonomy (NCBI): domain Eukaryota; kingdom Viridiplantae; phylum Streptophyta; class Magnoliopsida; order Asparagales; family Orchidaceae; genus Phalaenopsis; species Phalaenopsis hybrid cultivar. Next base: position 28,610 of record JXCR01149005.1, read on the forward strand.
ATATTTTCATTTAGTTCTAGTAAATTAAGATCATTTTTAATACAATATGCCCAAGTCTTCCTCGGTCTATCTCTGCCTTTCTTAACACAAGTCGAATTTAAAACATCTACTCTCCTAATCGGATCA
>JXCR01149005.1:30306-43529 GCA_002079205.1 Phalaenopsis hybrid cultivar
CTTGCTTATTTAACACTACACCCGGGCGCCGGTGTAGCGGCCCTTGCACACTTTTCACTGTATTCAGGCTATACAGCGCGTCGCTTCTAGGGGACGCCCTAGCACTTACACAATGATCAAAAGGATTCATGTCATGATTTTTTCGACAAGTTTTACGCTGGTTGTCGACTACCTAACGCAACCCTCCACTTTTCTCATCCGGGCTTGGGACCGGCAACGGCAGTGTTAATCTCCAACACCTACTATGATGAAAGATAATTCATCTGGGCAATTTGTGGATGTTCAACCTTCATATGAAACTTTAAATGCTATTACTAGACCCAACAATCCTTATTCAAACTATTATAACCCAGGTTGGAAGAATCATCCAAATTTTAATTGGAATAATAATTATGCTACAAATCAACAATGGGCGAACAACCTAGGGAACCCATTAGGAAATTCATCCAACCAAGGAAATGCTAATCATAAACCTTCTTATCCTCTAGGATTTAATAATAATACTCAAATTAAGAAAAAGAAGTTGTCTATGGAAGAGCTAATATTAAACATGGGTAAAAAATTTCAGAATCAAGGAAATCAATTACAAATTCAAGGAAATCAATTAGAAAATCAAGGAGCTGCTATTAAGAATATTGAAAATCAATTAGGGCACATTGCTATAGCGCTTAGTAACTGAATATTAGGAACTTTTCCTAGTACTGTGGAACCAAATCCTAAAGATCAAGGAAAAGAACAAATTAAAGCGATACAATTATGAAGTGGAAAAGAATTGGAAACAAGAGTACAGAAAGAAACAGAAATTGAAAAAGAGAAAGTGGATACAGAAAAAGAAAAGGATCATGAATATCCAGAATTAGAATATCCATTTACACCAATGAAAATTACTGTGGAGAAACCTGTATCACCGTTTCCTCAAAGATTGAAGAACCACAAACAGAACAAACAATTTTCCAAGTGCCTAATTATGTGAAGTTTATGAAAGATATTCTGGATGAGAAAAGGAAGTTCACTGATAATGAAACTGTTACACTTAATGAAGAGTGTTGTGCAATTATTCAGAAAAAGCTTCTTGAATAATTAAAAGATCCAGGTAGTTTACTATACCGTGTGTTATCGATGAAAAATTTTATGGAAGAGCTTTATGTGATTTGGAAGCCAGCATTAATCTTATGCCTATTATTTTTCAAAAGATTAGGATTAGGAGATATCTCACCTACTTCTGTAACTCTTCAGTTAGTGGATCATTCAGTTATATATCCTAAGGGAGTTATAGAAGATGTGTTAGTAAAAGTTGATAAATTTATCTTTCCNCCAACACCTACTATGATGAAAGATAATTCATCTGGGCAATTTGTGGATGTTCAACCTTCATATGAAACTTTAAATGCTATTACTAGACCCAACAATCCTTATTCAAACTATTATAACCCAGGTTGGAAGAATCATCCAAATTTTAATTGGATAATAATTATGCTACAAATCAACAATGGGCGAACAACCTAGGGAACCCATTAGGAAATTCATCCAACCAAGGAAATGCTAATCATAAACCTTCTTATCCTCTAGGATTTAATAATAATACTCAAATTAAGAAAAAGAAGTTGTCTATGGAAGAGCTAATATTAAACATGGGTAAAAAATTTCAGAATCAAGGAAATCAATTACAAATTCAAGGAAATCAATTAGAAAATCAAGGAGCTGCTATTAAGAATATTGAAAATCAATTAGGGCACATTGCTATAGCGCTTAGTAACTGAATATTAGGAACTTTTCCTAGTACTGTGGAACCAAATCCTAAAGATCAAGGAAAAGAACAANATAGTTATTCCTTTGAGATAGGATGTAAGTAGTATAACATTCCTTCTCAAAATTGACGACATTGACATTTAACATCTCTAGGTTGTAGTATAAGACCTCCTTAAAATGATTATGACATCTACTTATCCCTAACTATTGGAAATAAAGACCTTCCTGATAAGGAGCGTTAGCTTTCCAGTAGTTATTCCTTTTAGATAGGATGTAAGTCGTATAACATTCCTTCTCAAAATGGACAGACATTGACATTTGACATCTCTAGCTTGTAGTATACGACCTCCCTAAATTGATTATGACATCTACTTATCCCTAACTATTGGAAATAAAGACCTTCCTGATAAGGAGCTTTAGCTTTGCAATAGTTATTCCTTTGAGATAAGATGTAAGTCATATAACATTCCTTCTCAAAATTGACAGACATTGACATTTGACATCTCTAGGTTGTAGTATAAGACCTCCTTAAATGGATTATGACATCTACTTATCCCTAACTATTAGAAATAAAGACCTTCCTGATAAGAGGCTTTAGATTTCCAGTAGTTATTCCTTTGAGATAAGATGTAAGTAATATAGCATTCCTTCTCAAAATTGATAGACATAAACATTTGGCATCTCTAGGTTGTAGTATAAGACCTTCTTAAATGGATTATGGCATCTATTTATCCCTAACTATTGGAAATAAAGACCTTTCTGATAAGGAGCTTTGGTTTTCGAGTAGTTATTCCTTTGAGATAGGATATAAGTCGTATAGCATTCCTTCTCAAAATTGACAGACATTGACATTTGACATCTCTAGGTGGTAGTATAAGACCTCCTTATGGCATCTACTCTCCTACTATTGGAAACAAAGACCTTCTTAATAGGGAGCTCTGGCTTTCCAGAAGTTATTTCTTTGAGATAGGATAAAAGTCATATAACATTCCTTCTCAAAACTGACAGACATTGTAGTATAAGACCTCCTTAAATAGATTATGACATATATTTATCCCTAACTATTGGAAATAAAGACCTTCCTGATAAGGAGCTTTGGCTTTCCAGTAGTTATTCTATTGAGAAAGGATATAAGTCGTATAGCATTCCTTCTCAAAATCAAAATATCGACATCTGACATTTCCGAGAGATGGTATGATATCCATTCTCTCCCTAGCTATAGGAAACATGGTATTCCTTTAGCACTTTCTTTGAGATAGGATGTAAGTCGTATAACATTCCTTCTCAAAATTGACATATAAACATCTGACATTTTCGAGAGATGGTATGGTATCCATTCTCTCCCCAGCTATAGGAAACATGGTATTCCTTTAGCACTTTCTTTCAGATAAGATGTAAGTCGTATAACATTCATTCTCAAAATCGACATATCGACATCTGACATTCTCTCCCCAGCTATAGAAAACATGGTGTTCCTTTAGCACTTTCTTTGAGATAGGATGTAAGTCGTATAGCATTCCTTCTCAAAATCGACATATCGACATCTGACATTTCCGAGGAATGGTATGGTATCCATTCTCTCCTGAGCTATAGGAAACATGGTGTTCCTTTAGCTCTCTCTTTGAGATAGGATGTAAGTCGTATAACATTCCTTCTCAAAATCGACATATCGACATCTGACATTTCTGAGGAATGGTATTGTATCCATTCTCTCCCTAGCTATAGGAAACATGATATTCCTTTAACTTTTTCTTTGAGATAGGATATAAGTCGTATAACATTCCTTCTCAAAATTGACAGATCGACATTTGACATTTCCGAGAAATGGTATGGTATCCATTCTCTCCCTAGCTATAGGAAACATGATATTCCTTTAGCTCTTTCTTTGAGACAAGATATTAGTCGTATAACATTCCTTCTCAAAATCGACATATCGACATCTGACATTTCCGAGGAATGGTATGGTATCCATTCTCTCCCTAGCTATAGAAAACATGGTGTTCCTTTAGCTCTCTCTTTGAGCTAGGATGTAAGTCGTATAAAATTCCTTCTCAAAATCGACATATCGACATCTGACATTTCCGAGGAATGGTATGGTATCCATTCTCTCTCTAGCTATAAGAAAAATGATATTCCTTTAGCTCTTTCTTTGAGATAGGATATAAGTCGTATAACATTCCTTTCAAAATTGACAGATCAACATTTGACACTTCCGAGAAATGGTATGGTGTCCATTCTCTCCCTTGCTATAGGAAACATGATACTCCTTTAGCTCTTTCTTTGAGATAGGATATAAGTCGTATATCATTCCTTCTCAAAATTGACATATCAACATCTGACATTTCCGAGAGATGGTATGGTATCCATTCTCTCCCTAGCTATAGGAAACATAATATTCCTTTAGCTCTTTCTTTGATATAGGATATAATTCGTATAACATTCCTTCTCAAAATCGACAGATAGACATCTAACATTTCTAAGAGATGGTATGGTATCCATTCTCTCCCTTGTTATAGGAAACATGGTGTTCCCTTAGCTCATTCTTTGAGAAAATATGACATCCATTTTCTTCTGACTATTTGATATGGCCTTATCACTCTTTTATATAATATTTATAGACCATATGAGGATATGACATTATCGGCAACTGACTGTTTCGGTCAACGCCAATATGTGTGGCATACTTGTTCAGTATCCCGCACATATTTGGGGCCCATTTGTTGATTTCATTTTTAGTGAAAGTCTTAAAATAACATCAATAGACCAAACTCAACTTGAGGAATCTTATGATTGAAGATTCTCAGACACATTTAAACAACCTAAAATGATCATTGTGATCATTAAGATAAAGGGTCTAACAACATTGACTTCTTTGGACATACATAGGGTTATTAAAACCTTAAAAATTGAAATAACTCTTAAAGCACTCCTTTTGGAGCTTAACAATGACAATACCCTAAATGATTAAATTAGTGGTGACAAACCCTAATCTGGTCAAATTTTGACTTAATGGTCACCATAATGATCATAAAGTCAACATTAACATTTAATTGATCCAATTGGTCAACTTTGACCCAAATAGTCAATTTTGGTCAAACTGATCAACTTTGGTTAATTTGGACCAATGAATCAATTCAAACCCTAAAAATGGTCAAATTGGATTATTTGATCATTTTAAAACACCAAAATGATCAAACTAGACCATTTGGTCAACTACAGACACCATTGACTAACTATTGACCAAAATGACTAAGGTGAACCTCTATGGTCACCACTTTGACCATTTCATCATTCATAGACCCAAATGACCACCATATGGTCCAGACAACACCATATGGTCAATTTGACCATTCTGGTCAACTTTGGTCAGCCTTGGTCAACCTTAGTCAACCTTGGTCAAACCCAAGTCATACCCTCAAGACCCTCATGACTAAACTAACCATGACATGGTCAAGTGAGTCATCATAATCAACCCTGAACCTACATTTATCAACTATGGTCAGAACTGGTCAACCATAGTCAACTTGGTCAAAATGGTCAATCCATGACCTAATGACCAACACATAGACCCCATGACTAACCTAGCCATGACAAGGTTAGAAAAGTCACATTGGTCAACCTTACACTTAAACTGGTCAACTATGGTCAACCTGGTCAACTCTGGTCAGCTATATTCAACTCTGGCCAACATTGGTCAACTTTGGTCAACCATGACCAAATTTGGTCAAAATATTCAATTTTGAACCAAATTGATGAAATTGGTCAAATGATCAACACCTAAAATCATTTTGATCAATTTATGGGCTAATGCTATAATTTCCTACATTTTTAATTAATTACATAATTAATTAAAAATGAATTTATGAGAATTTAACCCTAAATTAAATGACATCAAACATGACATCTAAAATCCATAAACAATTCAAAATTAAATTGAACACATGAAGGGTCATCTAATAGGTCATTGAGGACCCATAAGACCTATTATAACCCATGGCACATCATCCTTGACAAAAGACAAAAAAATTATGGGGTAATCATGAAGGGAGGAACTTATGTGTCATTTCTTCATGAATGATGGAATGAAAGGGTGGTAAGCTCATCTTACACCTCCATCACCCTCCAATGACAAATAGACTTATAACAACCTTATCCTTCTCATGATTAAGGCAATCATGAACTTAAGATAAAAAATGATGATGAGGAGGTGTATGTGTTACCCCATCCTCAACACCATTAATTAACCAATGGAGCTTGTATGGTGAAGGTTATATTAGGCCCTCTGAGCTGCCATATCCACCACCCAAACTGGCCAATGGGAGGTAGCCAAAATATGAGCTCATTTTTTTAACCTAGATGAAGGACTCTATGGATAATTCAAGGGAAGCTTTATCCATGCTGATCATCATCTTGAAAACTTATCCACGGTCAAGATACCACCTCCCTTGCCTTCCCCAAATGAGTCCAGGTTATGTAGACACCATGGATGGTTATAAATTGAGCTTGCCGTGAGCTTCCATGAAGGAGGAGAGGAGAAAAGAATGCTTAATGGAGGAAACCTTCAACAGTGAAGTTCTTCCCTATCATCAATTGATTCCACATAGAATCAGGCCGTGAGCTCACTGTATCTTTCCAATTTTTCTGCCCAAAAACAAGAAAAAATTTCTTTTTAACATAAAACCTCCCAAAACATCAGATTAACTCCTCCTGCACCTTTTCTGAGGTGTAAGAAGAAGATTTCAATCAAAATTGGATCTTCCCGCGAGCTCCAACCTAGTTCCACATCAAGCCGTGAACCTATTTTGGTGAATTCCTACTTGGACTCGATCTAACCCAAAATTGAACATACTAAGAGCTTCACAAAGACCTAGGGAGCGTTCCAAACAAACTTGATTGAAGCTTCACTTCATCAAGCCAAGGTATGGCCATTTCGACCTAGATCTCGTTCAATTTTGGTCAATTGTGAAACAAACCATTTCACAACCTACTAATCACCGTATAGATGAGTTCGCCCCCTCGAGATGAAGCTATAGGAACAAATTTCATTCGATTTCACCAAGAATCTAGTGAGAATTTGTCCCTGGATGATAGACAGTCCACGGGAAAGGGCAGAGGAAGAGGACGCATGGATGCCGTCCATTTCCTTGTTTTGAAAATGGACGGTTATATGATTAAATCCTGTCTGATTCCATGTTCTGATCCCTGCAGTGGATCGAACACATTTTTGACGTGTACGAGGACACACGGCGCCCCAGAGATTATTCTGATTAATTAAGATTTAATTAAATTCAAAATAATCTTAAAAGCTTCAAAAATTGATATTTTGACACACAAAAATCACAAAAATAAGACAAAAATACCTCTGAACTCAGGACAATGAGTAGAATATTTTGGACAAAGAATTAGAATTTAATTAATTATACTTAATTTTTAATTAATTAATTACTCTCTGGAGTAATTTAATTATTAAAAATTATTTATAATTTTAAAAATTCTAAAAATTTTAGGGAATTAACTATAAGTCCTTAGGAACCTGCCATATTTTCCCAATGCGAGAAAAACTCCCTAGACATCAATTTCTTAATTTCTTTCAAAATTTATAATTATCTTTAAAATAATTATAAAAATTGAGGAAATTGGAAATAAATCAGAAATGGTTAGAAAACTTAGAGTGACATTTTTGAACTCTAAAATGACAAATTTTTAAGCATATATAAATTTAAAAATGAGATTTCATTTCTAGGGTTAAATTTGTAAACATAAAAAATTACATATTTACCCTAGTCTTCTGTAGGCTTGGATACTAGCCTTAGTAACACTTAGAGTTAACCAAACTCTAATCTAAGGCCCAAATGACATAGGGTCTAATTCACATCCTCATGACCATTGAGTCCAACCCCATAGACTCAATATGACAAGATATTTAAACCCAAACTTGATCTGAATTCAAGTCAAATCAAACAAAAACACTTAGATTTCATCTAGGTGAACCCAAAACTCTAATTAGGTTTAAACCACCTTTAGACTTAACTAAATCACGTTAAACCTTAACTACATTAGGTTTAACTTAATACAAATCTAATTAGGTTTAAACCACCTTTAAACCTAATTAAACCTAGTTAAACCTTAAATACATTAGGTTTAACTCAATACCCACCTAATTAGGTTTAAACCACATTTAGACCTAATTAAACCCTAATTAAAACTTAACTACATTAGGTTTAACTTAACAAACCCTAGTTAGGTCTAAACCACATTTATACCTAATTACACCTAATTAAACCTTAACTACATTAGGTTTAACTGAACAAACCCTAATTAGGTCTAGACCACACTTAGACCTAATTAAACCTTAGTTAGACCTTAACTACATTAGGTTTAACTTTATACAAACCTAATTAGGTTCAAACCACCTTTAAACCTAGTTAAACCTTAACTACATTAGGTTTAACTCTATACACACCTAATTAGGTTTAAACCACATTTAGACCTAATTAAACCCTAGTTAGACCTTAACTACATTAGGTTTAAGTCAACAAATCTTAATTAGGTCTAACCCTTATTAGACCTAATTAATCAATTAAACCTTACCAAATTAGGTTTAATTAACCTTTAAACCCAATTAGACTTAATCCATATTAAGTCTAATTAATCAATTAAACCTTACCCAAATTAGGTTTAATTAACTTTAAACCCAATTAGACTTAACCCATATTAAGTCTAATTAATCAATTAAACCTAACCTAAATTAGGTTTAATTAACCTTAAAACCCATTTAGACTTAACACATATTAAGTCTATTTAATCAATTAAATCTTACCAAAATTAGGTTTAATTAACTTTAAACTCAATTAGACTTAACTTATATTAAGTCTAATAAATCAATTAAACCTTACCCAAATTTGGTTTAATTAAACCTTAATTAGGTTTAATCAATCCAAAGAAAACCTAATTTGAGCTCAAGTTAACTCAAACATTAGGTTCAACCCACATTGAACCTAACTTAACCAAAGCCTAATTTAAGTTCAACCCAACTTGAACTCAAGTTACCTCAAACATTAGGTTCAACATATACTGAACCTAAATCAAACCTTAAACTTAGGTTCAATTCAAATTAAGCTTAGATCAACATAAACTTTAGGTTCAATCAAAATTGAATTTAACTCAATTCAACTCTTAGTTTCTACCTACATTGAACCTAAATACCTTAAGTCCTAACAACATTGGACATAAAACCATCTCTTAGGTTCTACCTACATTGAACCTAAATCATCTTAAGCCCTAACTACATTGGACTTAAAACCATTTCAACTCTTAGGTTCTACCTACATTGAACCTAAATCATCTTAAATCCTAACTACATTCGACTTAAAACCAATTCAGTCCTTAGGTTCTACCTACATTAAACCAAAATACCTTAAGTTCTAACTACATTGGACTTAAAACCATTTAAACTCTTAGGTTCTATTTACATTAAACCTAAATCAACTTAAGTCCTAACTACATTGGACTTAAAACCATTTCAACTCTTAGGTTCTACCTACATTGAACCTAAATCATCTTAAGTCCTAACTGCAGTGAACTTAAAACCAATTCAATCCTTAGGTTCTACCTACATTGAACCTAAATCATCTTAAGTCCTAACTATATTGGACTTAAAACCAATTCAACTCTTAGGTTCTACCTAAATTGAACCTAAATACCTTAATTCCTAACTACATTGGACTTAAAACCAATTCAACCCTTAGGTTCTACCTACATTAAACCTAAACCATCTTAAGTCCTAATTACATTGGACTTAAACCATTTACAATCTTTAGGTTCTACCTATATTGAACCTAGAACATCTTAAATCCTATCCACATTGGATTTAAAACTCTTAGGTTCTACCTACATTGAACCTGAATCATCTTCAGTTTCACCGACATTAAACCTAAATCTCAGGTTTCAATTAAACTCTCTCAGGTCTAATTGACATATGACCTAAAACAAATGAAATCATAACAATCTAACTCACCGACATAAATGACATAAAATTCATCTTAAAAGGTATTAAAACACAACTTAAACATTTGTGTTCAGATTTACGAATATTTCTTGGACGACGCAATCTATGGTTGCTGACAAGAATCTTCTGGTCCTGGTTTAAACACCTTTTGGATTAAGTAAATCTGAATACTTTACGGCCCCAGGACGACGAAGCCATAGACACCTTGACCGGGCCGTTTAAAAATTATTCAACCAATTAAATGACCAACTAAAATTGATAAATCTGAGAACATGGTTTTATGCTAATCGTCTTCTCTTTTGCAGGTTTATTGAAGACATGAAAACAAAATTTCGCTCTAGATTTCCTTTGCATGTTATAGGGCGTGCTAACTCTGTTTTGCAGGACGACATTCGAAAGCGGAATTTCAAGATAACAAAAGCAGACAAAAATAGACAAAACAAAATGACATGACATAACACAAAACCAGAACTTTTAGGATAGCCATGAACAAAAATTGACATGACAAATATACAACAACAAAATGACAAAACAAAAATAAAATGATATGTCATGACAAAAACAAAACAAAACCTTTAGAGTAGAATCAGATTCTTAGGATCTATTACCCTAGGAATAAAACATTTGATGTTTCTTTCCTTAATCTTGACAATTTAGAAGAACGAGTGTTAACGAGAATCAGGAGTTTTCTTAGGTAAATCTAGAATTGCCTAAGATGTAATTAACTAAAAGAGTTTGCTCCTATAGGAAAATTAAAAATTCAGAATAGGTGATCAACCTAAATCTCTTGTTATCAGACCATTTTTGTGGTTATCCTTATATGAGATTTTGACATTCTAGAGTCTTCTCTATAAGTTTGCCACCCAACAGTTCTCTTGTTTTCTATCATTTGCCCTTTCACTTTTTCCTAATTCCTTTAATATTTGAGGATCTTTTACTTGATCCAAAAAGATTAAGGTAAATTGGAAAAATAGGGCAATAAGATCGATAAACAGAGTGGCGAATTCAACATCCTTATCGATAATAGATATGACATCATCGACGACATGAGAGAACGAATGAGAATTGGCGGCGATCGCCGACGGCAAGTTCCGGGTGGCGACATTCAATTTCAGCAAACCAAATCAAAGAAACCCCTAAATGTAAAGGTTCGGCTTCAGCAAGCTAAAGCAAAGGAAATCTCCAAAATTCCATATTTCGGCTTCAATAGACCAGTGCAAAAACATTGCCCAAAATTCTATATTTCAACTCCAGCAAATCAAAACAAAACATCTCCAAAATTTTAAAGTCTAGCTTCAGTAAATCAAAACAAAACACCTTGTTGTAACTTTCCAAAGATCCAATTATAAAACAAATGAAAGTAGGATACCAACTAAACGTCCAAATCATAAAATGATACAAAGCCAGTTGCAGCCATTTAACAATTTAAATGAAAAGAGAGAAGGCAATATTCAATTTATAAGAGATAAAACACAGGGTTTAGATATGTAAACATATAGGAATGGGATGGTATTCTATGTGAAGATAAAAATTTATGTGTTAGACACGTAAATACAAAAAGATTGCGTGGTATGTATGTAAAACCTCTTATAACTTTGCACGCAAACTCCAACATAAGAGGGAGCATGCTGACGAGCATTACAAATTCTCATATGTTCTCAAATACCATCACAAGATTATTATGCAAGCAACAAGCCAATTTTCATGATTTTCATAGAACGAATACATATATGTATTTCCATACTTCCATAGAACAAGATGGTTAAAGGCCCCAACATGGGCATTCATACATGTCATCCAATTCCTCATGAATTTACAAATCTAGCACCTAATTTTCAGATTTTTGCAAATAGGGCACCAAGCTTTCAGATTCTTACAAGTGAGCAAACCAAATTTTCAGATTTTTATAAATAAAACACTCAAAGTTTCAGATTTTTACAATTGAACGCTAACGGCTTCAGAATTTCACAAATTGAACACCGAAAGTTCCAAATTTTTATAAAATCATACCTGATTTTTTTTTTAATTCCAGATTTTCCATAAACAAAGGCATTGAAGTTTCTGATTTCTACAAACTTTATAGCTTCCAAATAATGTATAGCATGTAACTAAAACTTCTTTGAACCAAATCGTCAAGCCTTAAAGCTCGAAATAATGAATAGCATACAAGAAGAAAAACCAAATCAGCAAGTCAACAAGTTTTCTCCAATGTATATGCGACGAAAAATCCTTTGAACCAAATTAGCAAACCATAAAGTTCCAAATAATATAGCATCCAACAAGGAAACCAAATCAGCAAGCTATAAGACATTCACCAAGCTAGAACATGCAAATTGAGCAAAGAAGGCAGCCACGGGGAGCCAAACCGAGCCCCCAAACCATATTGCATGTTTTTCTTTTTTTTTAAAAAAAAAACAAGAGGAAACTAAGCATATCAATGTCAACCAACATGTGATTCAAATAAAAGAGTAGCAGAGAAAAATGGCTAAGTCCCTTCAAATAGAAACTCCTTCAGCATGCTAATAACCATAAGTGAACCAAGCATGAGATACTAATGAAAGTAAGCAGACCTTCCACATACGTGAATCACGCACATCCACCATCGAGCACAGGAAAGGTAAAAAAAAAGAAGAAGGCAGAGAATAGGTAGAGAAGTACCTTGCTCGAGTTCCTTTCAAATAAGAAAAAGAAAGTCAAAGAACCTCTCAAACACAAAATCCATAAACCTCAACAAGAAATTTTAACAGAGTCTCCCCCTCTCCAAAAGTTTCGGCCAACCTTAAACCTCCCCCCAAATGGGGTCTTTATAGCCAATGAAGGGAGGAGAAACATACCTGAACTTACCTGGGGGGTGAGCCGAGCCTTCAAGCCACGGGAGAGACAGATGACCAAAAGAAAATATGTTGAGATTTTCACACATATTTTATACTGTTTTTAAAGATATTGCACTTTAAAGAAAGATATTTTTGATGTTTTGTTGCAGAAATGATGAATTTGGGTCAATGGAGCAAAAAGATGCAAAAAAGAGCTAATTTGGAGCGAAAAGGACCAAAATGTAGAGATTTGAACTAAGGGCGCCGACGGCGTCATCGACGCCGCCGAAGGCGAGTTTTTCCCGAGGCTACAAGACAAAATTCTCCAAAAGTCCGCCAAAGGCGCCCTCGAGGCCGCCGACGGCGAGCTCGGCGGTTATGCCTACTAAAGCTTTGGATAATACCAAATTTTGAAGGGATGCTTAAGCAACTCTTGGGAAAACTTATCCACAACTTTAAAAGACTATTTTGACCGAAAATTGATGGAGAAGAAAGGGGTTGGAAGAGAGTCTAGAGTTCATGGAGGTTAGAAAAGTTCCATTAGTGTTTGTTAGAGTGTAAAAAGTGTGAGGAATTCTTCGAGAGATTGTAANAAAGCATTCCTCCACTTCAACCAACCAACCTGAATTCTACTATTAACATCCCCATCTATA
>JXCR01149005.1:46672-56763 GCA_002079205.1 Phalaenopsis hybrid cultivar
TCCTAAGGGAGTTATAGAAGATGTGTTAGTAAAAGTTGATAAATTTATCTTTCCTGTGGATTTCATTGTTTTAGATATTGAGGAAGATAAAGAAATACCTATCATTTTAGGGAGACTGTTTCTAGCTACTCATAAAGCTATGATAGATGTTCAAAAAGGAGAAATAACTATGAGAGTTAACAATCAAGAAGTGACTTTTAACATTGTGAAATTTATGAAATACTCTGCTGTTGAAAGAGATAATGAATGTTTTCGCATAGAAATTAGTGAACATCTATTGAATGAGCATTTTAAAGAATATTTTGAAAAGAAAGAACAATTTAAAGATAGTGATGAAGTTATTTTGCACAAAATAGAAAATGAAGAATTAGATTATGTTCAGGGAAGATTTGAGATGCTAGATATTACAGAAAGTGCTGATGAGAATCTAGTTCCGTCAATTATAAAATCACCTGAACTTGAGTTGAAAATATTGCCTAACCACATCAATTATAAAACCACCTGAACTTGAGTTAAAAATATTGCCTAACCACTTGAAGTATGTGTTGCTGGGAGACTCATCTACACTACCTATTATTATATCTTCAGAATCAAATAATTTGCAAGAGCAAAGACTATTGGATACATTAAAAAGATATAAGAAAGCTTTTGGTTGGACCTTAGCTGATANCAAGAACAATTTGAAGAGAGTGATGAAGTTATTTTGGACGAATTAGAAAATGAAGAATTAAATTATGTTCAGGAAAGATTTGAGATGTTGGATATTACGGAAAATGCCGATAAGAATATGTTTCCGTCAATTATAAAACCACCTGAACTTGAGATAAAAATATTGCATAGCCAATTGAAGTATGTGTTTTTAGGAGACTCATCTACATTACCTGCTATTATATCTTCAGAATTAAATGATTTGCAAGAGCAAAGACTGTTAGATACGTTGAAAAGATATGAGAAATCTTTTGGTTGGATCTTAGCTGATATTAAGGGAATCAGTCCTTCAATCTGTATGCACAGAATTATATTAGATAAACAATATAAACCAAGAGTTGATCCACAAAGGAGATTAAATCCTATGATGAAAGAAGTAGTTAAGAAGAAAATTTTGAAATGGTTAGACACTGGAATTATATATCCTATTTTAGATAGTGCGTGGGTAAGCCCAATTCACTGTGTTCCTAAGAAAGAAGGAGTGACTGTTGAAACAAAAGAAAATAAGGAATTAATACCTATCAGATAAGTTACTGGGTGGCGTATTTGCATAGTTTATAGAAAATTAAACACTGCCACCAGGAAAGATCACTTCCTTTTACCCTTTTTAGATCAAATAATAGATAGNGTTGAAATAAAAGAGAATAATGAATTAATACCTATCTGATAAGAAAATTAAACACTGTCACTATGAAAGATCACTTCCCTTTACCCTTTTTAGACCAAATAGTAAATAGACTTGTTGGGCACAAATATTTTTGTTTTTTAGATGGATATACTGGTTACCATCAAATTCTTATTGCTCATGAGGATCAAGAAATGACAACATTTACTAGTCCTTTTGGAACTTTTGTTTTCGAAGAATGCCTTCTGGATTATGTAATGCACCTGCAACATTCCGGAGATGTATGATGTCTATATTTAGTAAGTTAATTGATGATGGATTGGAAGTATTTATGGATGATTTCTCTGTATTTGGAACATCATTTGACGCATGCTTAAATTATCTTGAAAAAGTTTTGGAGTTATGCGAAAGAGCTAATTTAGTTCTAAATTTTGAGAAATGTCAATTTATGGTTACAGGAGAAATTGTGTTAGGGCATAAAATTTTGGTAGATGGTATGGAAGTAGCCCCTGCAAAAATTCAAGTTATATCTAAACTAACACCTCCTACAAATGTAAGAGAAGTTAGTAGCTTTCTTGGACATTTTGGTTTTTACAGGTGTATTATTAAAGATTTTTCAAAAATTTCTAAACCTTTATGCCAACTTTCAGAAAAGGACAAGAAATTTGAATTTACTGAAAACTGTTTAAATGCCTTTGAGTTATTAAAGAAAAAATTAATCACAGCCCCTATTATAGTTTCACCTAACTGGGAGAAACCATTTGAACTGATGTGTGACGCTAGTGCTTATACTATTAGAGTTGTTCTTGGACAAAGGTATGAAAAGATTTTTAAGGTTATATACTATGTTGGTAAAACATTTAATGATGCTCAAATTAATTATACTGTTACTGAAAAAGAGTTACTGGCTATTGTGTATGATTTAGACAAATTTAGATCTTATTTAATTGGGACTAAATGTGTTGTGCACATGGATCACTCTGCTATTAAATATCTGATGCAAAAGAAGGATGTCAAACCAAGGTTAATTAGATGTGGTCACTCTGCTATTAAATATCTGATGCAAAAGAAGGATGCCAAACCAAGGTTAATTAGATGGATTACTATTAAATATCTGATGCAAAAGAAGGATGCCAAACCAAGGTTGATTAGATGGATACTTTTGAAAGAATTTGATTTTGTGGTTATTGATAGAAAGGGAACTGATAATCAAATTATTGATCATTTGTCTTGATCTTGTGGTTATTGATAGAAAGGGTACTAATAATCAAATTGCTGATCATTTGTCAAGATTAGAAAACCATGAATTATCTGACACCGACAGTGACATTACAAACAACTTCCCTGGTGAATAACTTTATAATATTAATGAGTGGAAAATATAATGGTATGCTGATATTGTTAATTATATTGTAAGTGATATATTGCCACCTATGCTGACATTGCAACAACAAAGAAAATTCATTCATGATGTGAAAGCATATTTAGATGAGCCTTATTTATATAAACAATGTAAGGATCTTATTATGAGGAGATGTGTACCTTTTGAAGTTTAATTATATAAACAATGTAAGGATCTTATTATGAGAAGATGTGTACCTTATGAAAAAACTGAGCTAATTATTCAGAAATGTTATGATTTTGAATTTGAAGGACATTTTGGGATTGATAAAACTGCTTATAAAATTTTACAAGCTGGATTTTCTGGCCTACTATTTTTAGAGATGTTTATAGATACATAAAAACTTGTGAACGTTGCCAACGAGTAGGTAATATATCTAGAAGAAATGAAATGCCTCTGAATTTCATGTAGAAGTTGAGATCTTTGAAGTTTAGGGATTAGATTTCATGGGACCATTTATTCCTTCATTTGGGAACTTATATATATTAATTGCAGTAGACTACGTTTCAAAGTGGATTGAAGCACAAGCTTTACCTCGTTGTGACGCTAAAAGTGTTTTAAGATTTTTAATTACGTTTCTATGGAACCATTTATTCCTTCATTTGAAAACTTATATATATTAATTGCAGTAGACTATGTTTCTAAGTGGGATTGAAGCACAAGAGAACTTATATATATTAATTGCAGTAGACTACGTTTCTAAGTGGATTGAAGCACAAGATTTACCCTCGGAACTTGTATATATTAATTGCAGTAGACTACGTCTCTAAGTGGATTGAAGCACAAGCTTTACCTCGCTGGTGGCGCTAAACCCTTCATATGGGAACTTATACATATTAGTTGCGGTAGACTATGTTTCAAAGTGGATTGAAGCACAAGATTTACCTCGTTGTGACGCTAAAAGTGTTCGAGATTTTTAATAAAAAATATTTTCACTAGATACGGAATGCCTAGAATGATTATCACTGACGGAGGTTAATGAAAAATATTTTACTAGATACGGAATGCCTAGGATGATTATTACTGATGGAGGATCCCATTAGATATGGAAATGCTTAGAATGATTATCACTAACAGAGGATCCCATTTTAGGAATAGATACATTCAGAGATTGACAAAAAATTTAATATTTTTCCTTTACCTTGCTGTAACGCTAAAAGTGTTTCAAGATTTTTAATGAAAAATATTTTCACTAGATACGGAATGCGAATGACCTGACGGAGGATCCCATTTTAGGAATAAATACATTCAAAGATTAGCAGAAAAGTTTAATATTATTCATAGAATCTCTACTGCCTATCACCCTTAAACTAATGGGTTAACTGAAGTTTCTAATAAAGAGATTAAACAAATACTTGAAAAGATTGTAAACCCTAGTAGAGTAGATTGGTCCACTAGACTACAACATTATGGGCTTACAGGTTATTTATAAAACTCCTATTGGAATGACTCCTTACAGACTGATTTTTGGAAAGACTTGTCACTGCTTACTCTAGTAGAGTAGATTGGTCCACTAGACTGGATACCGCATTATGGGCTTACAGGACTGCTTATCCTTAGTAGAATAGATTGGTCCACTAGATTGGATACCGCATTATGGGCTTACAGGACTGCTTATAACTATAAACCCTAGTAGAATAGATTGGTCCACTAGACTGGATACCACATTATGGGCTTACAGGACTGCTTATAAAACTCTTATTGGAATGACTCCTTATAGGTTGATTTGTGGAAAGACTTGTCACTTACTTGTAGAATTGCAACATAAAACATATTGGTCGATTAAAGAATTCAATTATAATTTGAAAGATGCTGATAAGAAGAGATTGTAAATTGAATGAATTGGAATAATTAAGAAATGAATCTTATGATAACGACAAAATTTATAAGGAGAAACTAAAATTATGGCATAATAAGAAATGAATCTTATGATAACGACAAAATTTATAAGGAGAAACTAAAGTTATGGCATGATTGGAAGATTAACCATAAGAACATTGAACCAGGACAAGAAGTTTTTATTTACAAAACTGGGCTGAAGTTATTCCCTGAGAAATTGAAGTCTTGTTGGTTATGACCCTTTAGTGTGATTCAAGTTTATACTTACGGGGCTGTTGAAACTAAAGATCAAAAGACTGGAAATAGATTTAAAGTAAATGGACACATATTAAAACCGTATTTTGAGGGTAAAAGACCAAAAATTTAAAGAGTTTTTAATGATTAGTCATCCTGAATAATACCTGAATAGGTCGGACTGACGACGTCAAACCAAGCGCTTTATGGGAGGCAACCCATAATTACTTTATTTTTATTGCAATCATAGAAGTTTTTATTTGAAATTATCATTAGTTTGTGGTAGTATTGAACTCTACTATTCTTATTTACCCTTGAATCATAATAAAAATTGGATCCATAGAGCAAAAATTGGAACATATTTGGACTAGAGCGAAACTGTGCAATTTTTGCTTTGGGCGTCGACAGCGCCATCGATGCCACCGACGGCAGGTTTTTCCCGAGATTCCAAGCAATAAAATACTAAAGGATCGCCGAAGACGCCATCTACTCCGCCGACGGTGAGACCAGCGGGATGGCGATTGTGGAGTTTGAATGAGCTTTTTTGGCGGTTTTGGGCGGCAGTTACCCCTTTTAAACTCGCAAATTTGATTCTTAATTTCATATTTCCCCAAAAAATAATGTGAAACTCCACAAAATTCATTCTTATGGCATCCAATTCCCCTAAAAATCATAGAATGTCAGTGTTCAACCGGAGAAAGTTTAATAGTGTTGAGGCACAACGAATCTTCAATAAGGTACTGACAAAGAAAAGATTAATCAAGGAACAAGGATTCGTGAATCGAGGATTGAATAATCCATCGACGACAATTGAAGAGATGATCGTGCGGTGAAGATGGGAAGTGTTGTGCTACACTACCTCCGCCGTGGTTGTTCCTGTAGTGAAGGAATTTTATGCTAATTTGCATGGAATCAACCAGGGAGTCGTCTATGTGCACGGTAGATGGATAACTTTTACTCCTGCATGAATTAATGAATTATATATGATCGAGAATGTTCCTATTTGCCATTATTCCAACTTCGTCTCGATAAGAAACCAGATGAATGAGATTTATCAATATTTAACGGACAAAACTGAAGACTGGGAAATGAGTGAAAACGGGTATGTTAGTTTTCCTGTGACCCTTCTAAATCCCGTTTCGAAACACTGGCACTTCTTTATTTCTGCAAAACTGTTACCGACAATGAGGATCGATAAAGTTTCTAAGGAAAGTGTTATTCTAAATTACTGCATCCAAATGGGACTGCCAATCGATATTGGATCTATAATTGTGAAGTCTGTTTTGAGCCTGATCATTCATGTATCAACTTATGGGCTTGGACACCCTTCCAAAATTTTTTTACTTTGCAGTCAGTTCCAAGTATCCTATGAAAATTGAGAAAAGGTACTTCTACCTTAGAATCCTTTAGACCCAACTAAGAGATTCTCAGCCTATGAAGATGAAAATGATATCATTATTATGGTAGATCAATCATCTCAGAATTCACTGCCTATTCAACCTTTAGTTCTGGACAAGACTCTGGTGATCCTGCATAGAATCATGAAATTGGAGAAGGGGGTACAAAATGTTTTGAATACAATTAATAATATCTCTGATTTCTTTGATCATCTAGACTGGAGGATGAAAGAACACTTTTCTCACTCTGGACATATTGAAGATAGTTTGATACGACTGATGAGAAGGATGAAATTGATAGAAGAAGATTCTACTGAAGAATTTCCATACTGACCCTTCTATAACCTCCTCGTTCATGTGCAACCAATGAGTGATCTCAAAGAAGAATCTAGAACTGAATCTGAAGAATAGTAGATTTACATTGTTACCTGTCTGTCTATGTATGTAATTTGTTTTGAACTTTGAATTTACTTTGTTTTAGAATATTGCTTTTAGATCTCTGTATAGTTGAGACTGAGCATATGATGTTTTTTTTTCAGCATTTTGAGTGCTGTGGCTTGGATTGCGACGCTGAATTGATGTATTAAGGTTAAAAATACCAAACTTAGGTGTGTTGTGTAACGTATATTGTAACCCTTGGAATTTATATATAATTGTGATGTTTTGTGTTGTGAAAGTTCATTTGTGATAATTACATCATTTAATTAGTCAAAATTATGTTTATAATGATTGAACGGATGTCTTTGATACTTGAAATTGATCGAAATCACAAAAATCTAGAAATTGAACCAAATCAATAGAGCCCGCAGAGGGTGCCCTCGACGCCGCCGACGGCGGACTTTTCTTGAGACTTAGGATATAATTTCAATAGAGCGCGCCGACAGCGCCGAAGACCCCGCCGATGGTGAGATCCCAAAAAATCACCTTTAACCACGATTTTGACCAGTCAACCGCCACTATTCATCATCCCCTTCCTCTGAAAAATGCAATTTTTGACACCACTATTCATCATCCCCTTCCTCCTAAAAATGTCATTTTCGACCTAGGGCTTGAAAGATCTATTGAGGGGATTTCAAGGCATTAAAACACCAGATTTGATCATCTCTTTGTAAGAGATTCACTCCAAACTAAAAATATTTAATTTTCATAATGAATTTCTACATTGAAGAGATCCAAAAAATTTGAGAATGTGAAGAAACTATTGGGAAGAAATTCATGGAAGTTAGTTTTGAACTCTTAGAATCCATTTTGGAAACCATTATTTGCATATTTGAAGTATATTTTGGAATTTTTCTATAATTTTGATTAGATTGAAATGACTCCACGACAAAAGAGGCGACTTGAGTTCGACGAGTCTCGCTTCGTCAATGCAAAGGCTCAATCAAGGTTTACTTCAGTGTTTGAAGGAAAGAAGTGTATACAAGATCGAGCTTTTGAGAGTCTGGGAGGAGAAATTTAACGAATTATTACTTAGCAGAGGTGGGAAAGCTTCTGTTACACCACCAATAAAGCTACTACGAATATTGTGAAAGAGTTTTATGACAACGTGTTTGTTGACATGATTATGATAGTGAGTACCTTCAGAGGCATTCAAATTTTGAGATAGCTTATTATGAATCAAGCCAACAATACTAGGGTGAGCCTGATGTTACTTTCCCTGAGTGCCCCCGATATACTCAGTATCAACCCAATCCACCTGCTGACCAAGGAGACGAAGACATAGTTTGGGATTTTGATATTTGAATGTAATTGATGTACTTGTACTTTTATTTTTGTAATTTTTGTAATAGAAATGGATGTTTGTGTGTGTTTGTACTTTCATTTTTATTGTTATGTTGTAATTGGATAATTTTTAATTTTTGTTGAAATGTTTAGTGTGCTTGTTAAAATTTGCATGTGTAGTACAATGGATGTTGATTAGTACTTTGTGAATTGTAATGTAATGTGATTTTCATTTTTGCATTTTAATTGTGATTATTTTCTTAGTAGTGTGGATGTGTTAGTGAAATATTATGTTTATTTAATGTTTAGTTTTGTACATATTTCAAAATTTCATTACCCAGCAAATTCTCTAATGATTTATATGTGTAGAAAACACCTAATGTTACAGAGCAGGTGAAATAGAAATTTTGAGGACTACAAAAATGTCAGAATGATGAAAATGCCTAAAATACTAAAGTATGATTTATATTTAGAGTTTTTCTTTCCACCTGTATCATNTATGCGAAAGAACTAATTTGGTTCTGAATTGGGAGAAATGTCAATTTATGGTTGCAGGAGGGAAAAAGTTTTGGAGTTATTCGAAAGAACTAATTTGGTTCTAAATTGGGAGAAATGTCAATTTATGGTTGCAGGAGGAATTGGTATTAGGGCATAAATTTCGGAAGATGGTATGGAAGCAGACCCTGCAAAAATTCAAGTTATATCTAAACCAACACCTCCGACTAATGTAAGAGAGGTTATGAGTTTTCTTTGACATGTTGGTTTTTACAGACGTTTTATTAAAGATTTTTCAAAAATTACCAAACCTCTATGCCAACTTTTAGAACAAAAAATTTGAATTTACTGAAAACTGTTTAAATGTCTTTAAGTTATTAAAAGAAAAATTAATCACAGCCCCTATTATAGTTTCACCTAACTGGGAGAAACCATTTGAACTGATGTGTGATGCTAGTGATTATGCTATTGAAGCTGTTCATGGACAAATGTATGAAAATATTTTTAAAGTTATATACTACGCTAGTAAAACTCTTAATGATGCTCAAATTAATTATACTGTTACTAAAAAAGAGTTACTGGTCATTGTATATGCTTTAGATAAATTTAGATCTTATTTAATTGGAGTTAAATGTGTTGTGCACACTGATCACTCTGCTATTAAATATCTAATGCAAAAGAAGGATGCCAAACCAAGATTAATTAGATAAATACTTTTGATGCAAGAATTTGATCTTGTGGTTATTGATCGAAAGAGAACTGATAATCAAATTGCTGATCATTTGTCAAGATTAGAAAACCATGAATTATCTGACACTAACAATGAAATTACAGACAGTTTCCTTGATGAACAACTTTATAATATTAATGAGTGGAAAATACCATGGTATGCTGATATTGTTAACTATATTGTAAGTGATATTTTGTCACCTATGCTGACACTGCAACAACAAAAGAAATTCATTCATGAAGCGAAAGCATATTTTTGGGATGAGTCTTATTTATATAAACAATGTAAGGATCTGATTATGAGAAGATGTGTACCTTATGAAGAAACTGAGCTGATCATTCAGAAATGTCATGATTCTGAGTTTGGAGGACATTTTGGGATTGATAAAACTGCTTATAAAATTTTACAAGCTGGATTTTAATGGCCTACTGTCTTTAGAGATATTTATAGATACATAAAAACTTGTGATCGATGTCAATGAGTAGACAATAAATCTAGAAGAAATGAATTGCCTCTGAATTTCATGTTAGAAGTTGAGATCTTTGATCTTTAGGGATTAGATTTTATGGGATCATTTATTCCTTCATTTGGGAACTTATATATATTAATTGCAGTAGACTACATTTCTAAGTGGATTGAAGCGCAAGCTTTACCTCGTTGTGACGCTAAAAGTGTTTCAAGGTTTTTAATGAAAAATATTTTCACTAGATATGAAATGCCTATAATGATTATCACTAACGGAGGATGCCATTTTAGGAATAAATATATTTAGAGATTGACAGAGAAGTTAAATATTATTCATAGAATCTCTACTGCCTATCATCCTCAAACCAGTTGGTTAGCTGAAGTTTCTAATAGAAAGATTAAACAAATACTTGAAAAGACTATAAACCTTAGTAGAGTAGATTGGTCCACTAGACTGGATACCGCATTATGGGC
>JXCR01149005.1:59767-99852 GCA_002079205.1 Phalaenopsis hybrid cultivar
ATGTCGTTTAGGCTTGAAATTGATTGAAATCACAAAAATCTGGAATTTGGACAAAATCAATAGAGCCCGCCGATGGCGCCCTCGACGCTGCCGACGACGAGATTTTCCCAAGACTTAGGATTTAAATTCCAATAAAGCGCGCTGACGGCGCCATCGACCCCGCCGACGGCACCATCAACCCCGCCGACGACGAGCTCACGAAAAAAACACCTTTAAACGCGATTTTGACCAGTCAACAGCCACTATTTATCATCCCTTCCTCCTAAAAACGCCATTTTCGAACTAGGGCTTGAAAGATCTTGGATTGGGAAGCGATTTCAAGGCTTTTTGACACCGGATTTGATCATCTCTAGGTAAGAACTTCACTCCAAGCTAAAAATATTTGATTTTCACCATGGATTTCTTCCACATTGAGGAGATCCGAAAAAAGGTGAAAATGTGAAGAAAATTTAGGAAGAAATTCATGGATCTTAATGTTGAACTCTTAGAATTACTATTGGAAGTCATGATTTGCGTATTTAAAGTAATTTTGGAATTTTTCTATAAATTGATTAGATTGAAATGGCTCCACGTCAAAAGAGAAGAGTTGAGTTCGACAAGTCTCGCTTCATCAGTGCGATGGCTCAAACAAAGTTTACTTCCATATTTAAAGGGAAAAAATGCATACAAGATCCAGTTTTTGAAAGTCCGGGAGGAGAAATCGAACGAGTTATTGCCGAGCGGAGGTGGGAAAACTTTTGTTACACCACCAATAAAGCTGATGCAATGTGGTTATTGCTGAGCGGAGGTAGGAAAACTTTTGTTACACCACCAACAAAGCTGATGCAAATGTTGTGAAGGAGTTCTATACCAATGTAATTTATTCTGATGACGGAATCGTTCAAGTGCGTGGATTTTCTGTTGAGTTTACTGCCGCCCGCATCAACACTTTTTATGAAGTCCCCGATTCTTATAGTTGTCAATATGAATCCTTTAGTATGATGGAAGACCCCCTAAATGATGTGATCAACTTTCTCACTGATGGGAAAGGAACATAGAAGATAAAGCAGCGAGAACGGGTNTTTTTTATTTTTTTGTTTTTCATTTTTTATTTTTTTATTTTTTATTTCTTTCTTTTTTTGTTTTTTTATGTTTTTTACTTTTTTATTTTTTATATTTTTTATTTTTTAGTTATCTATTTTTTTATTAACGATCAAGTTTTAACTTAATGATCTCGTTCGATTCTCAACCTAATTGCATGGGATGTTTTCCTAAAGCTTCATCTAAATTAGATGAACACATCAATGTGGCTAGATGGACATGAATTGTTCATTTCTTTCACAAAAAGTCCAAACTGATGCAAAATTAAGAGTTTTAAGTGTATACTGACCAAATAAAAGTATGTTGAGATTTTCATACCTATTTTACACTGTTTTTGATGATATTGCACTTTAGAGAAAGATATTTTTGATGTTTTGTTGCAAGAATGATGAATTAGAGTCATTGGAGCAAAAAAGTGCAAAAAGAAGCGAATTTGGAGCAGAAAGGACTAAAATGTGAAGATTTGAATTAGGGCCCCGACGGCGAGCCCAACGACGCCGATGGCGATAAATTCCCGAGACTCCAGATTTAAAGATTTCGAAAGCCCGCCGACGGCGCCCTCGAGGCCGCCGACGGCGAGATCGGTGGTTATGTCCAACAATGCATTGGATGAGGACGAATTTTGGAGGGATGCTTAGACAACTCTTGGAAAAACTCATGCACATCTTTAAAGAGAAGACTTTGGCCAAAAATAGAGTGTCCTGAAGGTTAGAAAGGTTTCATTAGTGTGTAGAGAGTTTACTATAGTGTCTAATTGTGAGGAATTCTTCGAGAGATTGTACGAGTAGAGGGAAAATGAGATATTTCTTCATCCTTGTCGCTTCGAAGAGGAATTCTGTGTGTTGTAAAAAAAGGAAGAGATTCAAAGGAACTTTGAGGAGTTTGTTTGGTGAGAAATTAGAGATAAGTGTTATTTACTTGTTGTAGTTGCATGACTTTGCTTTTATATATGAATTCCGAGTTTTGTTGTGTCTTTCCCATGAGTTCTGAGTANGAAGAAAAATCAGATATAAGTTATTTTCTTGTTGTAGTTTGTATGATTTTGATTTTATATATGAATTCCAAATTTTTTTGTGTTTTCCCCATGAGATCTGAGTAGTTTTTTATGTCTTTCTCCTTATCTCGAGATTTGTGAAATGGTGATTTGAATTGGTGAAGCCATGAAAATGTTTAAGAAATTGTGATGATCTTTTCACTTGAATCGTAATTTACTTTCAATCTGACCAATTGATTTGTTAAAGTATGTTGAGTTTTACAACTAAAGTGAAAATTNTTGTCTTTCTCTTTGTTTGAGATTTGTGAAATGGTGATTTGAATTGGTGAAGCCATGAAAATGTTTAAGAAATTGTGCAATCTTTTCACTTTGATCTTAATTTAGTTTCAGTCAAGCCAATTGATTTAATAAAATATGTTGAGTTTTACAACTAAAGTGAAGATTACATCCAAGATTCAGGGAGTTCAANGAAAGTGAGGAGAAGCTTGAGGATATGCCTAATAAAAAATTGGCTTCACTGGACCTACCTAAAAGAAAAACCTAAATACATTTCTGAACTTATATTTATGGATTAGATCTTTTACTAATATTGTTCTCATGAAGTTCCTATCATTTGAATATTCTAAGTGACTTAATATTACAACATATAGTCATTCTTGAAATGAATATAAGACTAGAACTCTTAAACTTGATGACTAGATAATCTTGTAGCTACAGAGTTAATTTAATTACTTGATTTTTTTCTAAAAATCTCACTATGGTATTTACTTAGATCAAACTTATATTATTTATGAATTAAAATTTTACTACCATAGATCATAACTTTTATATAGTACTAAAATTACTTGAGGACAAGTAATAGTTAAGTTTGGGGGATTTTGACCAAAGGAAAATATGTTGAGATTTTCATACCTATTTTACACTATTTCTGATGGTATTACACTTTAAAGAAAGGTATTTTTGATGTTTTGTTGCATGAATGATGAATTATGGTCATTGGAGCAAAAAGATGCAAAAGGAGCGAATTTGGAGCGAAGAGGACCAAAATGTGAAGATTTGAACTAGGGTGCCGTCGGCGAGCCAACGGCTCCGACAACGAGAATTTCCCTAGAGTCCAAATTTAAAATTTTAGAAGGCCCGCTGACGGCGTCCTCGAGGCCGCCGACGGCGAGATCGGTGGTTATGTCCAACAATGCATTGGATGAGGACGAATTTTGGAGGGGTGCTTAGGCAACTCTTGGGAAAACTCATCAACAACTTCAAAACAAGATTTTGGCCGAAAGTTAGAGAGGTCCTGGATGCTAGAGAGGTTCCAATAGTGTGTAGAGATTCTAATTGTGAGGAATTCTTTGAGAGATATTAAGAGTGGAGGGAAAGTGAGAGATTTCTTCCTCCTTGCCGCTTCGAAGAGGAATTCTGTGTACTGTAAAGAAAGAAAGAGATTTAGAGGAACTTCGAGGAGTGTTCTTGGGGAGAACTTAGAGATGAAAGGAAGAGATTCAGAGGAACTTTGAGGAGTTTTCTTGGGGAGAAATTAGAGATAAGTGTTATTTACTTGTTGTAGTTTATATGACTTTGCTTTTATATATGAATTTTGAGTTTTGTTGTGTTTTCCCCATGAGTTCTAAGTAGTTTTCTATGTCTTTCTCCTTATCTTGAGATTTGTGAAATGACGATTTGAATTGGTTGAGCCATGAAAATGTTAAAGAAATTGTGATGATTTTTTTACTTCAAATTTACTTTCAATCTTGCCAATTAATTTGTTAAAATATATTGAGTTTTACAACTAATGTGAAGATTACATCCAAGATTCAGGGAGGTCAAAGCCCTTGGAAGTTGGGTGCAAATAAATAGGGAAATAAAATTTTCTCGCATAGAATTGGAGATTTTAGAGTGACAGACTAAAATCCCCAATTTAGTCTTATCGTTTGGGTGCTGAAGTGTAGATGTTAGCCCTCAGGCGAGGGGAATGTGGAAGCTCTGAAGTGAGAGTCGTTATCCTCCCAGCCTAATCACAGATTCAGTAAACAAGCGTAGGATTAGTCAATGTTCTATAAGCCTGGACCAAAGGGTAAAGAATAGGTATGCTCCTATTTTGCATAATACAATTTGAACTGATTCACTTTATCCATTCACTATAATTTCTTGACAAGAAGAAGAATGTTTTCTTATATATTGAATATCACATTAAAAACCTTATTAGTATAATTTGTTACTTAAGAGTTATTAAAATTACATATTGACAGCGACTTTATATATGCTTAAAAATACAAGTATTTAATACTGCTGCCAAAAGATTTAATTTCTGAGCAACGACACCAAAAACTTCATAACAGTTATAGATTTGATAAATATGTATATATAAAATATTCAATAATGGTAAAGTTGCACTTATCAACGCAAGTATACGTATCGCTTTAGTAATATAGGGCTCTAATGGAGTCCTAGATATCGATCCCACAGGAAGTAATATTAGAACTACAAACTAAGATTTTAGAAAAGTAATACTTTAATCACAACAATGAAATTCAAATTACTTATCTGTCACTAATAGGCAATTAAAGAAAATATGTAATTTTGATAACTCTTACGTAACTAATTATACTAATAAAGTTTTTAATGTGATATTTAATATATAAGAAAGCATCCTTCTCCTTCTCAAAAAATTATAGTGAATGGATAAAGTGAATCAATTCAAATTGTATTGTGCCAAATAGCAGCATACCTATTCTTTACCCTTCAGTCCATGCATAAAGAACATTGACTAATCCTACGCTTGTTTACCGAATCTGCGGCTAGGCTGAGAGGATACCGACTCTCACTTTGGAGCTCCCACATTTCCCTCGCTTGAGGGCTAACATCTACACTTCAACACCCAAACGATATGACCAAATTGGGGATTTTAGTCTGTCACTCTAAAATCTCCAATTCTACACCGATAATTTTATTTCCCTATTTATTTGCACCCAACTTCCAAGGGCTTTGACCTCCCTAAATCACAGCCAAACGATAGGACCGAATTGGGGATTTTAGTCTGTCACTCTAAAATCTTCAATTCTACGCCATAGTATTATTTCTCTATTTTCGATAATATTATTTCCCTATTTATTTGCACCCAACTTCCAAGGGCTTTGACCTCCCTAAATCCTTAGTATTTTATTTCCCTATTTATTTGCACCCAACTTCTAAGAGCTTTGACCTCCCTGAATCTTGGATGTAATATTCACTTTAGTTGTAAAACTCAACATATTTTATTTTGACCTCCATAAATCTTGGATGTAATCTTCACTTTAGTTGTAAAACTCAACATATTTTAATTCAATTGGCCAGATTAAAATTAAATTAAGATCAAAGTGAAAAAATCATCACAATTTCCTTAACATTTTTATGGCTCAACCAATTCAAATCGTGATTTCATAAATCTCAAGACAAGGAGAAAGATAGAGAAAACTACTCAGAACTCATGGTGAAAACACAACAAAACTCAGAATTCATATATAAAAGCAAAGTCATACAAACTACAACAAGTAAATAATTATCTCTAAATTTCTCCCCAAGAACACTCATCGAAGTTCCTCTGAATCTCTTCCTTTCTTTATTCTCTAAATTTCTCCCCAAGAACACTCCTCGAAGTTCCTCTGAATCTCTTCCTTTCTTTACAACCAACTTGGAATTCATAAATGAAATCAAAGCCATACAAACTATAAAAAGTAAATAACTTATCTTTAATTTATCCCCAAGCAAACTCCTCAATGTTCCTCTGAATCTCTTCCTTTCTTTACAGCACACAGAATTCCTCTTCGAAGCGGCAAGGAGGAAGAAATCTCTCACTTTCCCTCCACTCTTACAATCTCTCAAAGAATTCCTCACAATTAGACTCTCTACACTTTCCCAACTCTTAACTTCCCCCTATTTTCGGCCAAAAGCTTCTTTTTAAAGTTTTGGATGAGTTCTCCCAAGAGTTGCCTAAGCACCCTTCCAAAATTCGTCCTCATCCGCCAATCTTGCCGTCGGTGGCCTCGAGGGCACCATCTGAGGGCCTTCTAAATTGTTAAATCTGGAGTCTCGGGAAATTCTCACCGTTGGTGTCATTGGGCTCGTCGTTGGCGCCCTAGTTCAAATCTTCACATTTTTGTCATTTTCGCTCCAAATTTGCTCCTTTTTGCATATTTTTGCTCCAATGACCCTAATTTGTCATTCCTGCAAAAAAATATCAAAATATCTTTCTTTAAAGTGTAATAGCATAAAAAATAGTGTAAAATAGAAATTAAAATCTCAACATATTTTCATTTGCTCAAAATCCCCCAAACTTAACTATTACTTGTCCTCAAGTAATTTTAGTACTATATAAAAGTTTTGATCTATGGTAGTAAAGTTTTAATTCAGAAATACTATAAGTTTGATCTAAGTAAATACCATAGTGAGATTTTCAAAAAAAAATCAAGTATTTAAATTAACTTTGTAGCTACAAGATTATCTAGTCATCAAGTTTAAGAGTTCTAGTTTTCTATTCGTTTTAAGAATGACTATATGTTGTAATATTAAGTCACTTAGAATATTCAAATGATAGGAACTTTCATGAGAACACTACTAGTAAAAGATCTATTCCATAAATATAAGTTCAGGAATTTATTTAGGTTTTCCCTTTAGGTAGGTCCAGTGAAGAACTCTTATTAGGAAAAGATACTAATCCATAAATATAAGTTCAGGAATGTATTTAGGTTTTCCCTTTAGGTAGGTTAGTGAAGGCCAATTTTGATTAAGCATATCCTCAAGCTTCTCCTCACTTTCATACTTTTTTTCTTTCTTTTCTCTTTTCATTTGGATTTATTTCAATCCTATATATTTTTCTTTTCATTTCAGAGATTGTTGTCAATCCTTTCCTTTTCCTTTATCAAGTGAGTATTACTATATATGGATAGCCTTTAATGATTTTGAACATCACATTTCTTTCCCTAAATTTGAAACTAAAACCATTCCTTTACCTTATAAATATTTCATAGCTTTTACATCACTGAACCCCAATCTTTTCTTCTCAAATGAATTTCTAGATTCTTAATACTTCAAAATATAGTTTCCTTTATTTAAATAGTTAACTATAGTCTTATTCTCTTATACTAAATATCTTAAGTTACAAAATTAATTTTCATTACAAAAATATTCCTTTAAATCTACCATAATATTTAAATATATACAAAATATAGTTACCTGAATTAAATTCACTACATAAAATCATATTAATAATTTTTGAAAATATTGAATAAGAGGACATCTAATAGGTATTTTTTTTTCTTCCCTCCCCCAAACTTAAAATTTTAAATATGAAATGATATAGGTGGAAAGAAAAGTCTAAATATAAATCATACCTCAGTATTTTAGGCATTTTCATCATTCTGAAATTTTTCCAGTCCTTCTCAAAATTTCTACTTCATCTGGTCTGTAACATTAGGAGCTTTCTACATATATAAATCATTAGAGAATTTGTTAGGTAATGAAATTTTGAAATAAGTACAAAACTAAACATTAAATAAACACAATATTTCACTAACACATCCACAATACTAACAAAATAATTACAATTAAAATACAAAAATAAAAATCACATTACATTACAATTCATAAAGTACTAATCAACATCCATTATACTACACGTACAAATTTTAACTACCACAATAAACATTATAACAAAAATTAAAAGTTATCCAATTACAACATAACAAGAAAAATGAAAGTACAAACACACACAAACATCCATTTCTATTACAAAAATTACAAAAATAAAAGTACAAGTACATCAATTACCTTCAAATATCAAAATCCCAAACTATGTCTTCGTCTCCTTGATCAGCAGGTGGATTGGGCTGATACTGAGTATATCGGGGGAACTCAGGGAAAGTAACATCAGACTCACCTCTGTAGTGTCGGGCCTGAGCTTCATAATAAGCTATCTCAAAATTTGAATGCCCCTGAAGGTACTCATTATCATAATCATGTCAATGTTCTAAACCTCCAATCCTTTCATTTATTAATTCTATACTCTTTCGTTGCAAGGTCAACTCATTCATCAAGTTAGTTAGCGTAGGGTAACTAGAAGGTGGAAGGTCATAACTAGTAGAGGGGACATCTCTACTAGTAGAAGGTTCTTGATTAGAAGGTGGAAGGTCATAACTTATAGAGGGGACATCTCTACTAGTAGAAGGTTCTTGACTTATACTTCCAATTCTCCATTTTGCATGGGATTCATAAGTCTTCAAGTTAATTTTACTAATGGGTTTCATAAGGTAAACGGATTCCTCATCATCTCCAGCTTCCACTCCATAAAGTTGGCAAAGTGCATAAATAAGGTCAGGATGTCCTAGACCTTCCACTTGTCTCAGTCCTTGTTGTAGTCAATATATTCTTAAAAATGATTCTCCCCACATTTATATTTTTATTATTCTGAATACATAAATTCAGAATAGCTCTATCTCTGGTTACCTTCCTATGGTGATAGGTCGGTAATAGAGTAGAGGAAATAAAATAGTGTCACACTTTAGATGTGGCATTTAACATGGAAACAGAAACATTTACCTGTTCTCATTGCTTAATCTTCCACATTCCTTTCCCTTCAGTGAGAAAGTTGATTATCTCATTCAGTGGGTCTTCCATATGGGACTTCATAAAAGGAGTTAATGCGGGCGACACTAAATTCAACAGAAAATCTCCGCACTTGAACGATTCCAACTTCAGAATAGAACACATTGGCATAAAACTCTTTCACAATATTCACAGTAGCTTTATTGGTGGTGTAACAGAAGTTTTCCCACCTCTGCTCGGTAATAACTAGTTCAATTTCTCCTCCCGGACTCTCAAAAACTCGATCTTGTTTACACTTCTTTCCTTCAAACACTGAAGTAAACCTTGATTGAGCCTTTGCATTGACGAAGTGAGACTCGTCTAACTCAAGTCACCTCTTTTGTTGTGGAGCCATTTCAATCTAATCAAAATTATAGAAAAATTCTAAAATATACTTCAAATATGCAAATAATGGCTTCCAAGATGGATTCTAAGAGTTCAAAACTAAGTTCCATGAATTTCTTCCTAGTATTTTCTTCACACTCTAAAATTTTTGGATCTCCTCAATATAGAAGAAATGCATGGTGAAAATCAAATATTTTTAGTTTGGAGTGAAGCTCTTACCAAGAGATGATCAAATCCTCAAATGTGGAAGAAATCAATGGTGAAAATCAAATATTTTTAGTTTGGAGTGAAGCTCTTACCAAGAGATGATCAAATCCGCCATAGTGAAAATCAAATATTTTTAGCTTGGAGTGAAGCTCTTACCTAGAGATGATCAAATCCGGTGTCTTAATGCCTTTAAATCGCCTCAAAATCCAAGATCTCTCAAGTCCTAGGTTAAAAATTACATTTTTCAAAGGAAGGGGATGATGAATAGTGATGGTTGACTGGTCAAAATCGCAGTTAAAGCTATTTTTTTGGAATCTCGTTGTCGGTGGGGTCTTCGAGGCCGTCGGCGCGCTCTATTGAAATTATATTTTAAGTCTCAGGAAAAGTTCGCGGTCGGCGGCGTCGATGGCACCGTCGGCGGGCTCTATTGATTTGGTTCAATTTCCAAATTTTTTCAATTTCAATCAAGTTCAAGCCTCAACGACATCCGTTCAATCATTATAAACAAAATTTTAAGTAATTAAATGATGTACTTATCACAAATAAACTTTCACAACACAAAAATCATAATTATATATAAATTTCAAGGGTTACAATATACGTTACACAATACACCTAAGTTTGGTATTTTCTCAACCTTAATACATCAATTCAGCATCGTAATCCAAGCCACAACACTCAAAACACTGAAAATAAAACATCCTATGCTCAGTCTCAACTATACAGAGATCTAAAAGAAATATTCTAAAGCAAACCAAATGCAAAGTTCAAATCAAATTACATACATAGACAGACAAGTAGCAATGTAAATTTACTATTCTCCGGATTCAGTGCTAGATTCTTCTCTGAGATCACCCATTGATTGCACATGAATGAAGAGGTTATAGAAGGGTCGGTATGGAAATTCTTCATTTGAATGTTCTTCTATCAATTTCATCCTTCTCATCAGCCGTATCAAACTATCTTCTATATGTTCATAGTGAGAAAAATGTTCTTTCATCCTTCAGTCTAGATGATCGAAGAAATCAGAGATATTATTAATTGCATTCATAACATTTTGTACCTCCTCCGAAATGTTCCTTCATCCTCCAGTCTAGATGATAGAAGAAATTGGAGATATTATTAATCGCATTCATGACATTTTGTACCTCCTTTTCCAATTTCTTGATTATGCACAGGATCATCAGAGTCTTATCTGGAACTAAAGATTGAATAGGCAGTGAATTCTGAGAAGATTAATCTATCATAATAGTCATATCATTTTTATCTTCATAGGCTAGGAATCTCTCAGTTGAGTACAAAGGCTTCCAAGGTAGAAGTACATTTTCCCAATTTTCATAGGATACTTGGAGCTGACTACAAAGTAAGAAAATTGTGGAAGGGTGTCCAAGCCCATAAGTTGATCCATGAATGATCAGACCTAAAAATAGACTTCACAATTATAGATCCAATATCGATTGGCAGTCTCATTTGGATGCAAAAATTTAGAATAGCACTTTCCTTAGAAACTTTACCGATCCTCATCGTCGGTAACAGTTTTGCAGAAATGAAGAAGTGTCAGTGTTTTGAAATGAGATTTAGAAGTGTCGCAAAAAAACTAACATAACCATTTTCTCTCATTTTCCAGTCTTCAGTTTCGTCCATTAAATATTGATAAATCTCATTCATCTGGTTTCTTGTCGGGACGAAGTTGGAATAATGACATAAAGGAATGTTCTTGATCATATATAATTCATTGATCTGAGCAGGAATAAAAGTTATCCATATACCTTGCACATAGATGACTCCCTGGTTGATTCCATGCAAATTAACATAAAATTCCTTCACTACAGAAACAACCACGGTGGTGGTAGTGTAGCACAACACTTCCCATCTTCGCAGCATGATCATCTCTTCAATTGCTGTCGAGGGATTATTCAATCCTCGATTTACGAGTCCTAGTTTCTTGATTAATCTTTTCTTTGCCAGTACCTTGTTGATGATTCGCTGCGCTTCCGCACTAATGAACTTCCTCCAATTGAACACTCGCATTCTATGGTTTTCAGGGGAATTTGACACCATAGGAATGAATTTGGTGGAGTTTAACTTTGTTTTTAGGGGAAATATGAACTTAGAAATCTAATTTGGGAGTTTAAAATGGGTAACTCCCACCCAAAACTGCCAAAAACCGCCCATTCAAACTCTAAAAACCGCCATCTCGACGGTCTCGCCGTTGGCGCCCAAGGCAAAAATTGCAGAGTTTCGCTCTAGTCCGAATGCATTCAAATTTTTCTCTATGGATCCAATTTTTATGATGATTCAAGGGTAAATAAGAGAAGTAGAGTTCAATGCTACCACAAACTAACAATAATTTCAAATAAAAGCTACTATGATCGCAATAAAAATAAAGATAATTATGAGTTGCCTCTTATAAAGCGCTTAGTTTAAGGTCGTCAGCCGGACCTATTCAGTTATTATTCAGGTTGACTGATCATTGAAACATCTTTAAAATTTGGTCTTTTAACCTCAAAATACGGTTTTAATCTATTTCCATTTACTTTAAATCTATTTCTAGTCTTTTGATCTTCAATTTCAATAGCTCTGTAAGTATAAACTTGAGTCACAGTAAAGGGTTCTAACCAACGAGACTTCAATTTCCCAGGGAATAACTTCAGCCTAGTATTTTAAGGCAAAACTTCTTATTTTTGTTCAAAGTTTTTCTAGTTAATCTTCCGATCATGTTATAACTTTAGTTTCTCCTTATAAATTTTGTCGTTATCATAACATTCATTTCATAATTCTTCTAATTCATTCAATTGTAACAATCTCTTCTTACCAGCATCTTTCAAATTTTAATTAAATTCTTTAAGCGCCCAATATGCTTTATGCTTTAATTCTACCGGTAAGTGACAAGTCTTTCCAAAAATCAGCCTATAAGGAGTCATTCCAATATGAGTTTTATAAGCAGTCCTGNTGTTCTTGAAGCAAGTTTTTGTTTGTCTCCTGGTCCTTAATAACAAAACCCAATTTGTTAAAAGTTATGTTACAATTGTTGTCAAATGTAAGTTGGTAAACAGAGAGAAGATTTCAAGCAAGTTTGGGAGAATGTCATAGTTAAGGGAGTTGGATCTTACGTTTAGGAGTTGGTAAGATATCTTTGCCAGAGTGAGTGATGAGGAAAGTTGAGTCGTCACCTATGGTGACGGAGTTGGAGATAATGTATGGTGTATCATTTTGAAGGTGGTCAAGTTTGGATGTAGGTGCGAAGTTGCGCCAGAGTCGAGCAGCCATTCTTCATTAGGGTAGCAGTATAGGTTAGGAAAACCTCATCTGTTTGAGAGGATGGATAGGCATTAAAATTTGCTTAGTGGGAACATGTTATCATTGCATGAGTAGTCTTCCCACAAATCTAGTGGCCACCTCTGGCGGATGGAGAAGATCCATGAGAGCAATTAGTGCCTCTAGCATTGGGCAACTATTTTCCTCGGCCTCTATTAACTGTGTTGCTACCTTCTTGAGAGGTGAAGAGTGCCTTGGTCTTGAGATTGGATTCCTTCATGATTTCAGCCGAAAGGTTGATTTCTTCGCTGCAGAGTAATGAGTAGAGATCATCGAGTTTAATTGGTTATGCTAGTGTGCGGATGTCAATTTTGAAGGATTGGTAAGAAAATCGTAGACCGTTTAGAGTTTTAAGGAAAATGTCTTCTGGATCGATGTAACCACCTGTAGCGGTGATATTTTTGACAAAAGATTTGATCATGAGGAGTTATTGCATCATAGTTTGTTCCTTCGTAGATATATGATGAAGCTCATTGCATAATTGGCTAACCTGAGAGTAGTTCATCGGTTGGAGGCGATGCATGAGGGTAGTCCATATTTTGAAAGTTGACTTTGACTTGAGGATGTAGAGAAGGATAGTGTGTGAAATGGTGGACTACATGTCCACTAAAAGATTTTGATCAATGAGTTTCCAGGACAGATATTGTTGGTTTTGAATGAGATTGTCATTGATATCGTGGATTTTAGGAGAGTGAGACATTGTAGAGCCATCCAAGAAGGCATAAAAGAGCTTGTGGATTTGGGATTTTCAAGTGGGATAATTATCTCTGGTGAGTTTAATGTGGGCAATGTTCTTAATCTTTGACATTAAGAACTTGAGAGAGGAGGGGATGGGTATTTTGGCCATGTATGGTGCGGTGTTGAATAAGCTAGGGTTGGTGGTGGAGGAAGAATCAAACATTTGGGGAGGTGAAGGAGGATAAATTTTCAAAGGACAAGAAGAAGGAATTTAGAGTTTGCACCTTGGCTCTAATACCATGAGAGCTTGAATCATCAAAGGCAGAAAAAAACTATGGAAATTATGTTAAGTTAGTTGGTAAGGTAAAGGAAGGCCTCAAGTTCCATGCATTTCAAAAAGCTTCTTTAGTGGAACTAAGAGTTGGGATTAGTAACTTATATAAGGTAAAGACAATGCATTAAGTAGGTAATAATAGAGGAAAGTGGAGACATGATTTCTGTCCTGCGGTGAGATATTACGAAAGTGGAGAACATTCCATAGCAGGTGAAATGATATATGTCAGCTTCACACCTCTATTGAGTAATGCCTGAGTCACAGCATCAAGGTCTTACCCAAATTGAGCGAAGAAGGCGGTGGCATATCGACAAATGCAATTATTGTTATGCCGACTACCATGCCATGAGGCTTTCCCAAGGGATGTTTTCTATTTACATTCCCGTCTCTTAGAAAGAGCCGCTAAATGATCCGACCAGACAGGTGCAGGTAGCTCGACTGTGTTACCCGTCTTTCCTCACCCTACAAATTTCATTCCGCTCTAGCTTACCCGGTTTGGAGGTTCATTATTAGTGATCCTGTTGGTGAGTCTTGATTTATGTCTCAATACAAAACTGAACTTTTGGATGTATACAACCCATCTCATATGCATTTGGTTTAAGTTTTTCTAGGTTTGCCGAAACTACAAGCATTAGTGACTAAAGAGTATAAACTTTTCATGCATCAAAAAATGCTCCCATTACTTTAAAGCTCGAATCACATAGCATATAACGCTTTCTCATATGTAGATCACCTTTGTCTTTGATTATTAAGTGTTACGCTAAAAAAACTTGATGAATTAATTGACTTGAGATAGAACTACTATGACTATCACTGCCAAATCATTTGTCTCCACTTAAAGGATTCATGTCAAAAATTTTCAACAAAAATTTTTATGTTGACAATCAACTAGCTAACATAACTTTTCACTTTTGGCATCTGATACTTGGGATCTGACAATGCTTGTCGGAGATTGAGAGACCAACTCAATAGGTATTAACCCCTATGAAAATTTTTATTTCCTTTTACTAAGGCCTTTGGCTTCTATCAAATCTAACCCTTCAATGTTTATATTTGATCATCCAACGGTGAAATCCATTTATATACACTGATCAATATTATCAAATAGAACTCTCCAGGCTTTCTAATGACCACCTCTCAAGCCTACTCCTAAACACCCATGACCTAGCTGAATGAAGGAGAAGAATGAGTGATGCCCTTCAACTTATACAATGCTAATAGATGATAATTAACAAAATTATTTAGGTTAAATAGATATATTTTTAAGAATGCAAAAAAAAAAAGAAATGTATAAAATAAAATCATGCAATAAATTTTAACTTTGCAATCAAGATTAGTGAGATGATTATCACCACATTTTAACAATCTCCCACTTAAAGATTAAATGTTGATAAAACATTATAAGAAAATCATCTCTATAAAACACCCCCTCTCAATCATATATCGAGTAGTACCTTAATTCATCAGTGATAAACCTATTATCTTTTACCACCATCCATGTCATATTACATTGTTGCTCTTGAACCTAAAAGGTCATATGCCATGCAGTGCCCATCTTTCCTTTTGGAAGCTCCCACCTGACAAAAATTTATTTGATCCCAAACCTCCAAAATCATCAGGGATATATTTAGTCATTGCTTCCATTATTTCAATTTTTAACATCATCTAAGGCTGAAATTCAAGCAAAAAAATATGTTTCATATTGTGAAGTTTCTCATCACCTATCTTGATTTGTCTGTGACAAACTTCCATGATATTTAGCATTTCATTAACAAGATGAATATTCTCACAATCTTATGTAAAACAACTAGCTATAAAGGGTTGAATGAAAAGATGCAGCTAAAACCAAGATTCAACTTCATATAACTACATACATTAAGAATTAGTGCATTATAGCTCACTTCATTTGAAACATGCGCATATTCCTATATCTGATTCAAAGTTTACCAAACATTTCTCCACAACCATTATTTTTTTAATGTGGCAAATTTTATCCATCGGTGACAAATCTATCTTTTTTTACCACCATCCAAGTCATATTAGATTGTTGCTTTTGATCCTAAAAGGTCATATGCGCTGCAATGCCCATCTTTTCTTTTGGAAGCTTCCATTAGACAAAAATTTTATTCGATGCCTGACAACAACTTTTTATATGCTTAAAATATAAGATAAATATGGACGTAATAAATATTCAACAATTGTAAAGTCACACTTATCAACGCAAGTATATGTATCGCTCAAGTAATATAGGGCTCTAATAGAGTCCTAGATATCGATCCCATAGGGAGTAACTTTAGAACTACGAACTAAGATTTTAGAAAAGCAAATCTTAGATATCGATGTCAACACAAGTATACATATTGCTCAAGTAATATAGGGCTCTAATGGAGTCCTAGATATCGATCCCACAGGAGGTAGTTTAGAATTATGGACTAAGACCTTAGAAAAGCAATACTTTAATCACAACAACGACGTTTAATTTGCTTATCTGTCACTAATAGGCGTTAGAATTGCGGACTAAAATTTTAGAAAAGCAATACTTTAATCATAACAACAAAGTTCAATTTGCTTATCTGTCACTAATAGACAATTGAAATAAATCGATAATTTTAATAACTATTAAATAACTAATGATACTAAGGAGGATTTAATTGTGATATTCAATATATAAGAAAGCATCCTTCTCATTGTCAAGAAATTATAGTGAATGGATAAGGTGAATTAATTCAATTTAGATTGTTCCAAATAGGAGTATACCTATTCTTTACCCTTTGGTCCAGGCATAACGAATACTGACTAATCTTACGCTTCTTTACTGAATCTGCGGCTAGGCTGGGAGGATTCCAGCTCTCACTTCGGAGCTCCCACGTTCCCCTCAGATGAGGACTAACATCTACACTTCAGGACCCAAACGATAGGACTGAATTGGGGATTTTAGTCTGTCAGTCTAAAATCTCCAATTCTACGCCCGATAATAATATTTCCCTATCTATTTGCACCCAACTTCCAAGGACTTTGACCTCCCTGAATCTTGGATGTAATCTTCACTTTAGTTGTAAAACTCAACATATTTTAACAAATCAATTGGCCAGATTGAAAGTAAATTAAGATCGAAGTGAAAAGATCATCAAAATTTTTTAAACATTTTCATGGCTTCACCAATTAAAAGAACCATTTCACAAATCTTGAGACAATGAGAAAGATAGAGAAAACTACTCAGATCTCATGGGGAAAACACAACAAAACACAGAATTCATATATAAAATCGAAGTCATACAAACTACAATGAGTAAATAACTTCTCTCTAATTTCTCCCCAAGAACACTCCTCAAAGTTCCTCTGAATCTCTTCCTTTCTTTACAGCACATAGAATTCCTCTTCGAAGTAGCAAGGAGGAAGAAATCTCTCACTTTCCCTCCACTCTTACAATCTCTCAAAGAATTCCTCACAATTGTTACACTCTATTGGAATTTCTATACACTAATGGAACTTCTCAAACCTCTAGGGCCTCTAGACTCTCTCAATTGTCGGCCAAAATGTTCTTTTAAAGTTGTGGATGAGCTTTCCTAAGGGTTGCCTAAGCATCACTTCAGAATTTGGCCTTATCCAAAGCTTGAGTAGGCATAACCGTCGTTCTTGCCGTCGACGGCCTCAAGGGCACAGTCGGTGGGCTTCTGAAGAAATTTGTCCTGTAGTCTCAGGAAAAACTCATCGTTGGCGGGGTAGAAGGCGTCGTCGGCGGCCTAGTTCAATCCTCCACATTTTGGTCCTTTTCGCTCCAAATTCGCTCCTTTTTGCATCTTTTTGCTCCAATGACCTAATTCATCATTTCTGCAACAAAACATCAAAAATATC
Source organism: Phalaenopsis hybrid cultivar (assembly GCA_002079205.1). NCBI lineage: Eukaryota > Viridiplantae > Streptophyta > Magnoliopsida > Asparagales > Orchidaceae > Phalaenopsis > Phalaenopsis hybrid cultivar. The sequence continues at coordinate 77,194 of JXCR01149005.1, forward strand.
TTTCTTTAAAGTGCAATAACAACAAAACAGTATAAAATAGGTATGAAAATCTCAACATATTTTCTTTTGGTCAAAATCCCCCAAACTTAACTATTACTTGTCCTCAAGTAATTTTGGTAATACATAAAAGTTATGATCTACTGTAGTAAATTTTTAATTCAGAAATACTATAAGTTTGATTTAAATAAATATCATAGTGATATTTTTGAAAAAAATTCAAGTAATTGAATTAACTCAATAGCCACAAGATTATCTAGTCATCAAGTTTAAGAGTTCTAATCTTCTATTTATTTCAAAAATGACTATATGTTGCAATATTAAGTCACTTAGAATATCCAAAAGATAGGAACTTCATGAGATTAGTAAAAAACCTATTCCATAAAGATAAGTTCAGGAATGTATTTAAGTTTTCCCTTTAGGTAGGTCTAGTGAAGCCAATTTTTGCTTAGGCATATCCTCAAGCTTCTCCTCACTTCCATAGTTTTTTTCTTTTTTTTCTCTTTTTCATTTGGATTGCTTTCAATCCTATATTTTTTTTTCTTTTCATTTCAGGGATTATTTTCAATCCTTTCCTTTTGCTTTTTCAAGTGCAGATTATTATATCTGGATACCCTTTAATGATTTTGAACTTCACTTTTCCTTCCCTAAATTTGAAACTCAAAACATTTCTNCAAATTTTTCTATCAATCTCTGAATGTATTTATTCCTAAAATGGGATCCTCCGTCAGTGATACTCATTCTAGGCATTCTGTATCTAGTGAAAAAAATTTTCATTAAGAATCTTGAAACACTTTTAGCATCACAATGAAGTAAAGCTTGTGCTTCAATCCACTTTGAAACGTAGTCTACTGTAATTAATATATATAAGTTCCTAGATGAAGGAATAAATGGTCCCATGAAATATAATCCCCAAACATCAAAGATCTCAACTTCTAACATGAAATTCTGAGGCATTTCATTTCTTCTAGATATATTACCTACTCATTGACATTGATCAAAAGTTTTTATGTATCTATAAACATCTCTAAAGATAGTAGACCAGTAAAATCCAGTTTGTAAAATTTTATAAGCAGTTTTATCAATCCCAAAATGTCCTCCAAATTCAAAATCATGACTTAAAATTTTATAAGCAGTTTTATCGCTCCCAAAATGTCCTCCAAATTCAGAATCATGACATTTTTGAATGATTAGCTTAATTTCTTCATAAGGAACACATCTTCTCATAATAAGATCCTTACATTGTTTATATAAATAAGTTTCATCCCAAAAATATTCTTTCGCATCATGAATGAGTTTTCTTTATTGTTGCAATGTCAGCATAGGTGGCAAAATATCACTTACAATATAATTAACAATAGCATACCATGGTATTTTTTACTCATTAATATTATGAAGTTGTTCATCAGGGAAACTGTCTATAATTTCATTATCGGTGTCAGATAATTCATGGTTTTCTAATCTCGAGAAATTATCAGCAATTTGATTATCAGCTCCCTTTCTATCATTAACCACAATATAAAATTCTTGCATCAAAAGTATCCATCGAATTAACATTGGTTTGACATCCTTCTTTTGCATCAGATATTTAATAGCAGAGTGATCAGTGTGCACAACACATTTAGTCCCAATTAAATAAGATCTAAATTTTTCTAAAGCATACACAATAGTCAGTAACTCTTTTTCAGTAACAGTATAGTTAATTTGAGCATCATTAAGAGTTTTACTAGTGTAGTATATAACCTTAAAAATCTTTTCATACCTTTATCCAAGAACAACTCCAATAGCATAATCACTAGCATCACACATTAGTTCAAATGGTTTCTCCCAGTTAGGTGAAACTATAATAGGGGCTGTGATTAATTTTTTCTTTAATATCTCAAAGGCATTTAAACAGTTTTCAGTAAATTCAAATTTCTTTTCCTTTTCTAAAATTTGGCATAGAGGTTTAGTAATTTTTGAAAAATCTTTAATAAAACGCCTGTAAAAACCAACATCTGAAAACTTCTAACTTCTCTTACACTAGTAGGAGGTGTTAGTTTAGATATAACTCGGATTTTTGTGAAACTCCTAACCTCTCTTACATTAGTAGGAGGTGTTAGTTTAGATATAACTTGAATTTTTGTACTCCTAACCTCTCTTACATTAGTAGGAGGTGTTAATTTAGATATAACTTGAATTTTTGCAGCTACTTTCATACCATTTTTTGAAATTTTATGTCCTAACACAATTCCTCCTGCAACCATAAATTGATAGGTTCCATACCATCTTCCAAAATTTTATGCCCTAACACAATTCCTCCTGCAACCATAAATTCATAACCTCTCTTACATTAGTAGGAGGTGTTAGTTTAGATATAACTTGAATTTTTGCAGGGTCTTTTCCATACCATTTTCCAAAATTTTATGCCCTAACACAATTCCTCCTGCAACCATACGTTTCCATACCATTTTCTGAAATTTTATGCCCTAACACAATTCCTCCTGCAACCATAAATTTGACATTTCTCCACTATTTTTTGAAATTTTATGCCCTAACACAATTCCTCCTGCAACCATAAATTGACATTTCTCCCATTAAAATTTTATGCCCTAACACAATTCCTCCTGCAACCATAAATTGACATTTCTCCCAATTTAAAAATTTTATGCCCTAACACAATTCCTCCTGCAACCATAAATTGACATTTCTCCCAATTTAGTCATTTTCCAAAATTTTATGCCCTAACAAAATTCCTCCTGCAACCATAAATTGACATTTCTCCCAATCTTTTATGCCCTAACAAAATTCCTCCTGCAACCATAAATTGACATTTCTCCCAATTTAGAACTAAAATTTTATGCCCTAGTACAATTCCTCCTGCAACCATAAATTGACATTTCTCCCAATTTAGAACTAAATTAGTTCTTTCGCATAACTCCAAAACTTGTTCAAGATAATTTAAGCATGTATCAAATGATGTTCCAAATATAAAGAAATCATCCATAAATACTTCTAATCCATCATCAATTAACTTACTAAATATAGACATCATACATCTCTAGAATGTTGCAGGTGCATTACATAATCCAAAAGGCATTCTTCAAAAAGCAAAAGTTCCAAAAGGACTAGTAAATGTTGTCTTTTCTTGATCCTCAGAAGCAATGGGAATTTGATGGTAACCGCTATATCCATCTAAAAAACAAAAATATTTGTGCCCAGCAAGTCTATCTACTATTTGGTCTAAAAAGGGAAAGGGAAGTGATCTTTCCTGGTGGCAGTGTTTAATTTTCTATAATCAATGCAAATATGTAAAGCGAAAGTGATCTTTTCCAGTGGCAGTGTTTAATTTTCTATAACCAATGCAAATACGCCACCCAGTAACTTGTCTGATAGATATTAATTCATTATCTTCTTTTGTTTCAACAGTCACTCATCCTTTCTTAGGAACACAATGAATCAGACTTACCCATGCACTGTCTGAAATAGGATATATAATTCCAGTGTTTAACCATTTCAAAATTTCCTTCTTAACTACTTCTTTCATCATTGGATTTAATCTCCTTTGTGTATCAACACTTGATTTATATTATTCATCTAGCATAATTTTGTGCATATAGATCGAAGGACTGATTCCTTTAATATCACCTAAGGTCAAACCAAAAGTTTTTGTATATCTTTTTAATGTATCTAGCAGTCTTTGCTCTTGCAAATCATTTAATTCTGAAGATATAATAACAGGTAATGTAGATGAGTTTCCCAGAAACACATACTTCAAGTGGTTAGGCAATATTTTCAACTCAAGTTCAGGTGGTTTTATAATTGATGAAACTAGATTCTTATCAGCATTTCCTGTAATATCTAGCATCTCAAATCTTTCCTGAACATATACATACTTCAAGTGGCTAGGTAATACTTTCAACTCAAGTTCAGGTGGTTTTATAATTGATGGAAATAGATTCTTATCAGCATTTTTGTAATATCCAACATCTCAAATCTTTCCTGAATATAATCTAATTCTTCATTTTCTAATTCGTCCAAAATAACTTCATCATTCTCTTCAAATCAAATCTTTCATGAACAAAATCTAATTTTTCATTTTCTATTTCATACAAAATAACTTCATCACTATCTTCAAATTGTTCTTTCTCTTCAAAATATTCCTTAAAATGTTCATTCACTAGATTTTCACTAATTTCCATGCAAAAACATTCATTATCTTTTTCAACAGCAAGGTATTTCATAGATTTCAGAATGTTAAAATCACTTCTTGATCATTAACTCTCATAGTTAATTCTCCTTTTCGAACATCTATCATAGGTTTTCCATTAGCTAAAAATGGTCTCCCTAAAATGATAGGTATTTCTTTATCTTCATCCATATCTAAAATAATGAAATCCACAAGAAAGATAAATTTATCAACTTTTACAAGCATATCTTCTATAACTCCCTTAGGATTTGTAACTAAACGATCCGCTAACTGAAGAGTTACAGAAGTAGGTGAGACTTCTCCTAATCCTAACTTTTAAAAATTGATAGAGGCATAAGATTAATGCTAGCTCCCAAATCACATAAAGCTCTTCTATAAAACGAAAATTGATAGAGGCATAAGATTAATGCTGGCTCCCAAATCGCATAAAGCTCTTCCATAAAAGAAAGATCCGCTAACTGTAGAGTTACAGAAGTAGGTGAGACTTCTCCTAATCCTAATCTTTTGAAAGAACAATCTGCTAACTGTAGAGTTACAGAAGTAGGTGAGACTTCTCCTAATCCTAATCTTTTGAAAACGATCTGCTAACTAAAGAGTTACAGAAGTAGGTGAGACTTCTCCTAATCCTAATCTTTTGAAAATTTGCTAATTGATTACAGAAGTAGGTGAGACTTCTCCTAATCCTAGTCTTTTGAAAATTGATAGAGGCATAAGGTCTAAAACTCCCTTAGGATATGTAACTGATCGGTCTGCTAATTGAAGAGTTACAGAAGTAGGTGAGAGCTTAGTCTTTTGAAAATTGATAGAGGCATAAGGTTAATACTGGCTCCCAAATCACATAAAGCGATAATTGAAGAGTTACAGAAGTAGGTGAGACTTCTCCTAATCCTAGTCTTTTGAAAATTGATATAGGCATAAGATTAATGCTGGCTCCCAAATCACATAAAGCTCTTCCATAAAATTTTTCATCGATATGTAAGATTAATGCTGGCTCCCAAATCACATAAAGCTCTTCCATAAAATTTTTCACCGATAGCACATGGTATAGTGATGTTGGCTCCCAAGTCACATAAAGCTCTTCCATAAAATTTTTCACATAAGATTAATGCTTGCTCCCAAATCACATAAAGCTCTTCCATAAAATTTTTCACCGATAGCACACGGTATAGTGAAATTTCCAGGATCTTTTAATTTTTCAAGAAGCTTTTTTTGAATAATTGCACTACACTCTTCGTTAAGTGCAACAGTCAGGATCTTTTAATTTTTCAGGAAGCTTTTTCGGAATAATTGCACTACACTCTTCGCTAAGTGGATCTTTTAATTTTTCAAGAAGCTTTTTCTAAATAATTGCACTACACTCTTTGCTAAGTGCAACAGTTTCATTTCAGGAAGCCTTTTCTGAATAATTGCACTACACTCTTCGGTAAGTGCAACAGTTTCATTATCCGTGAACTTCCTTTTCTTGTTCAGAATATCTTTCATAAATTACATAATTGGGCATTTGCTCTAAAGCTTCTATGAAGTGAATATTTACTGTTAATTTCTTAAGAATCTCTAAAGCTTCTATGAAGGGAATATTTACAATTAATTTCTTAAGAATTTCTAAAAACTTAGAAAATTATTTGTTATGTTTGTGTTGCTTCAATCTTTGAGGAAACGGTGGTGGAGGTTTCTCCACAGTAATTTTCATTGGTGTAAATGGATATTCTAATTCTGGATATTCATGATCCTTTTCCTTTTTAGTATCCACATTCTCTTTTTTAGTTTCCATTTCTTTTTGTACTCTTGTTTCCAATTCTTTTCCACTTCGTAATTGTGTCGCTTTGATTTGCTCTTTTCCTTGATCTTTAGGATTTGGTTCCATAGTACTAGGAAAAGTTTCTAATGCTCGGTTACTAAGCGCAGTAGCGATGTGCCCTAATTAATTTTCAATATTCTTAATAGCAGTTCGTTGATTTTGTAGTTGATTTACTTGAATTTATAACTGATTTCCTTGATTATGCAATTGTTGACCCATGTTTAATATCAGCTCTTCCATAGACAACTTCTTTTCCTTATTTTGAGTATTATTGTTAAATCCTAGAGGATAAGAAGGTCTATAATTAACATTTCTTTGGTTGGATGAATTTTCTAATGGGTTCACTGGGTTGTTCGCCCATTATACATTTGTAGCAGAATTGTTATTCCAATTAAAATTTGGTTGATTCTTCCAACCTGGTCTATTAATAGCATTTAAAGTCTCATACGAAGGTTGAACATCCACAAATTGCCCAGATGAATTCTCTTCCATCATAGGAGGTGTTGGAGAATAATTCATCCCATAATGATCTAAATTCTTTGATATTGCAACAATCTGCGAAGCAAACATAGATATTGCATTAGAATCATGGATACTTTTGATATTGCAGCAATCTGCAAAGCTAACATAGATATTGCAGCAGAATCATGGATACTAGCTAACAGTAATTTGTGAAGCTAACATAGATATTGCATCAGAATCATGGATACTAGCTACTCTTTTAGTAGCAATCTGTGAAGCTAACGTAGATATTGCATCAGAATCATGGATACTAGCTACTCTTTTAGAAACATAGATATTGCATCAGAATCATGGATACTAACTACTCTTTTAGGATTTACCCGTTCAGACACAATGATCTAATTTCTTTGATATTGCAGCAATCTGCGAAGCTAACATAGATATTGCATCAGAAGGATACTAGCTACTCTTTTAGGATTTACCCTACATTGAAAATTGTTGGTAGTCATCTCTTCTATTAACGAATAAGCCTCATCAAAAGGTTTTGACATTAAAGGACCACCAGCCGCAGCATCTATAATCGATCTAAGTGATCCCACTCATCCATTATAAAAAGTTTAAATTATCAGCCAATCTGGCAATGAATGATGAGGGCACTTCCTAAGAAGAGCTTTAAATCTCTCCCAAGCTTCATATATTGACTCTCCATCAATCTAACAGAATGATGTTATATCATTTCTAAGTTTAGCAATTTTGGATGGAGCAAAATATTTGGATAGAACTTTCTATGAAAGTTCTCCCCAAGTTCTAATAGATTCAGGTGCTAATGAATTTAACCACATCTTAGCCTTATCTCCTCAGTGAAAAAGGAAAAAGTCTAAGTCTAACAACAGTTTCAAACTCTATTATATTTAAAGGTAGCACATAGTTCTAAAAAACTAGCAAGGTGTAAATTAGGATCTTCATTTGGTGTACCTCCGAATTGATTATTTTGTACCATTTGGATTAGGTTTAAGCTTAAATGAATTAGCAGCTACATCAGGATTTTGGATAGATAAGTGAATTTCAAATTTAAGCTCAAATGAATTAGAAGCTACATCAAGATTTTGGATAGATAAGTGAATTTCATCTGTTGTAGACAAATGAATTAGTGGCTACATCAGGATTTTGGATAGATAAGTGAATTTCATCTGCTGTAGGATTTGCATAGTCTCTTAGGGGTCTATAGCACCTACATCAGGATTTTGGATAGATAAGTGAATCTCATCTGCTGTAGAATTTGCATAATCTCTTAGGGGCATCAGGATTTTGGATAGATAAGTGAATTTCATCTGTTGTAGGATTTGCATAATCTCGTATGGGTCTTCCGAATTGATTGTTTTGTACCATTTGGATAATAGCAGGTTTAAACTCAAATGAATTAGCAGCTACAAAATTTTAGATAGAATAAGTGAATTTCATCTGCTGTAGGACTTGCATAATCTCTTAGGGGACTAGGTTGGTGTTCATTCTCTATTCCTTATATGCTGTAGGATTTGCATAATCTCGTAGGGGTCTAGGTTGATGTTCATTTTTTATTCCTTAATTGTTCATGTTGTTTTCCATTATCTTAGGATTTCTAGGTTCTCTTCTCAGTCTTCTATTTTTTCTAACAGTGCGTTCTAATTTCGAATCGTAGGGTATAAGATTTTCAGGTCCAAATTTATGCATACAATTTGAAATCAGTACACTCAGTAATATAATATAAGTTGCAATTCAAGTAAAAATTTTCTAATAATCCAAATTTGTCGTTACTCTAATTATGATTCTTGTTTACTCTCCGGCAAAGGCGTCAAAAACTTGACAGTGACTTTATATATGCTTAAAAATACAAGTATTTAATACTGCTACTAAAAGATTTAATTCCTCAGCAACGGCACCAAAAACTTGATAACAGTTATAGATTCGATAAAGATGTATATATGAAATATTCAATAATGGTAAAGTCACACATATCAACGCAAGTATACGTATCGCTCAAGTAAATAGGGCTCTAATGGAGTCCTAGATATCGATCCCATAGGGAGTAATATTAGAACTACGAACTAAGATTTTAGNATCACATGGAGTAAGATTAGAACTACAAACTAAGATTGTAGAATAGCAATACTTTAATCACAACAACGAAGTTCAATTTGCTTATCTGTCACTAATAGAAAATTGAAATAAATATGTAATTTTGAAGTTCAATTTGCTTATCTGTCACTAATAGGCAATTGAAATAAATATGTAATTTTAATAACTATTAAATAACTCACATTATACTGATAAGGTTTTTAATGTGATATTCAATATATAAGAAAGCATCCTTCTCCTTGTCTATACTAATGAAGGTTCGAACGTGATATTCAATATATAAGAAAGCAGCATTCTCCTTCTTAAGAAATTATAATGAATGGATAAAATGAATCAGTTCAAATTATATTGTGCCAAATAGGAGCATACCTATTCTCTACCATTTGGTCCAGGCATAAAGAACATTGACTAATCCTATGCTTGTTTACCGAATCTGCGGCTAGGCTGGGAGGATACCGACTCTCACTTCAGAGCTCCCACGTTCCCGTCGCCTGAGGGCTAACATCTACACCTCAGCACCCAAACGATAGGACCGAATTGGTGATTTTATTCCGTCACACTAAAATATCAATTTCTATGCCAGATAATATTATTTCCGTATTTATTTGCGCCTAACTTCCAAGGGCTTTGACCTCCCTGAGTTTTGGATGTAATCTTCACTTTAGTTGGAAAACTCAACATACTTTAACAAATCAATTAGCCAGATTGAAAGTAAATTAAGACCAAAGTTAAAAGATCACCACAATCTCCTAAACATTTTCATGGCTTCACCAATTAAAATCACCATTTCAAAAATCTCAAGACAAGCAGAAAGACAGAGAGAACTACTCAGATCTCATGGGGAGAACACAACAAAACTTGGAATTCATTTATAAAATCAAAGTCATACAAACTACAAAAATAAATAAACTTATCTCTAATTTCTCCCCAAGAAAACTCCTTGAAGTTCCTCTGAATCTCTTCCTTCATTACATCACACAGAATTCCTCTTCGAAGCAGCAAAGAGGAAGAAATCTCTCACTTTCCCTCCACTCTTACAATCCCTCGTAGAATTTCTGACAATTTTTACACTCTAGCAAGCACTAATGGAACCTTTCTAACCTCCACGAACTCTAGAGTCTTTAGAGTCCCCCAAGAATTTTTGGTCAAAATCTTCTTTTAAAGTTGTGGATGAGCTTTCCTAAGAGTTGCCTAAGCATAACTTCAAAATTTTCCCTCATCCAAAGCCTAGTTGGTCATAACGACTGAGTTAGCCTTCAGTGGCCTCGAGGGCGCCGTCGGTGGACCTTTTTAATGAATTAATTCTGGAGTCACGGTAAAATCTCACCGTCGGCGGGGTCGATGGCACCGTCGACAGCCTAGTTCAATTCTTCACATTTTGGCCCTTTTCGCTCCAAATTTGCTCCTTTTTACATCTTTTTACTCCAATGACCCTATGTCATCATTCCTGCAACAAAACATCATAAAAACCTTTCATTAAAGTGCAATATCATAAAAAAAAATATAAAATAGGTTTTAAAATCTCAACATATTTTCCTCTGGTCAAAATGCCCCTTATATTCCAACATAAAAAATTAATCATTTGATGGAGTGAGGTGAAGGGAAGGCTGGGTTCTTGATCTTGTTCTTCCTCTAGATGGAGAGGGGTCTTTCAGAGCTATTCCACTAGCAATGCTCCCACTTATTAATCTCTGAACTTCTGATCCTTACTTCTTTTTCTTCTTGGAAGTCTGACTTTGTCAGACCTCTTTCAACATTTGGTTCATTACTTCTGACCTGGCCTTAACATGAACATCCAGTTCTTGGTTAATCACAGGATCTCTACTATCTTTTGCAATCTATTTTTTTTTCTTCTTGAAAGTTTTTGTTTTCCAATCCTCCTCCATAAGATTATGCATTTCTTTAATACAGTCTGCATCAGGCACATTGGAAGCTTTGTTGACCTCTATCACAGGTGCACCATCATTCTCCTTGTTCTTAGAGGGGGAATCTGAACTTGGAGATATCATAGTCACAAAATTTGGTTCTTCTCTGATAACAATTTGTGATGTAGAGATGGAAGCATTTGAGTTAAATGGGGTGCTGGAGCTCTAAGTGTTAACCAGATTCCCAACAGGTTCAGTCAAAAGGTTCACAGAGGTTGGTTCCACATTTGATGTAGGCTCTTGGACATTAGTCTGATTGATCTTTTCTTGAGTATTCATACTCTTATTTGAAGGAGGGTGAAGCATTTAGAATATGTTGCAAAAGACAGTAGAGATCTAGTCAAAATAATACGAACGTCAAGAGAACACTACTAGTAAAACATCTATTCCATAAATATAAGTTCAGGAATGTATTTAGGTTTTCCCTTTAGGTAGGTTCAGTGAAGCCAATTTTTGATTAAGCATATCCTCAAGCTTCTCCTCACCTTCAAAATTTTTTTCTTCCTTTTCTCTTTTTCATTTGGATGGATTGCTTTCAATCCTATATATTTTTCTTTTCTTTTTATGGATTGTTTTCAATCCTTTTTTTTTTCCTTTTTCATGTGAGGATTACTATATCTTGATAGCCTTTAATGATTTTGAACATCACATTTCTTTCTCTAAATTTGAAACTCAAAGTATTTCTTTACCTTATAAATATTTCATAATTTTTACATCATTAAGCCCCAATCTTTTCTTCTCAAATTAATTTTCAGATTCTTAATACTTCAAAATACAGTTTCCTTTACTTTAGATAGTTAACTATAATCTTATTCTCTTATACTAAATATCTTAAGTTACAAAATTAATCTTCATTATAAAAATATTTCTTTAAATCTACCATAATATTTAAATAGCTACAGAAAATAGTTACCTGAATTACTTTCACTTTATTAAATCAAATTAATAATTTTTTAAAATATTGAAATAGAGGACATCTAATAGTTAATATTTTTCTTCCCTCTCAAAACTTAAAATTTTCAATATAAAATAATATAAGTGGAAAGAAAAAAAAACTATAAATAGAAATCATACCTCAACATTTTAGGCATTTTCATCATTCTGAAATTTTTGCAGGCCTTCTCAAAATTTCTACTTCTTCTAGTATGTAATATTAGGAGTTTTCTACACATATAAATCATTAGAGAAATTTCTGGGTAATGAAATTTTGAAATAAGTATAAAACTGAAATATAAACAAGCACAAACAAAACAATTACAATTAAAATGCGAAATAAAAATCACATTGTATTACAAAATACTACTCAACATCTATTATACTACACATGCAAATTTAACTATAACACTAACTTTATAACAAAAATTAAAAATCATCCTAATAGAACATGATAATTAAAATGAAAGTCTAAATACACATAAACATCTATTTCTACTACAAAAGATCACAAAAAAAAGGTACAAACACAAGTACATCAATTCTATCAAATATCAAAATCTCAAACTATGTTTTCATATCCTTGATCAGCAGGTGGATCGGGCTGATACTGAGTATATCGGGGGCACTCAAGAAAAGTAACATCAGGCTCACCTCTGTAGTGTCGGCATAAGCTTTCTAATAAGCTACCTCAAAATTTGAATGCCTTTGAAGGTACTCAGTATCATAATCATGTCAATGTTCTAAACCTCTAATTCTTTCATTTTTTAATTCTATGCTCTTCTGCTGCAAGGTCAACTCATTCATTAAATTAGTCAGAGCAGAGGAACTAGAAGGTGGAAGGTCATAACTTATAGAGGGAACATCTCTACTAGTAGAAGGCTCTTGACTCCTACTTCCAGTTCTCCATTTCTCATGGGATTCAAAGTCTTCAAATTAGCTTTACTAATGGGTTTCATAGGATAAACCCATTCTTCATCTCCACTTTTCACTCCAGAATTTCAAATTGGCCTCACCAATGGGTTTTCATAGGGTAAATCCATTCTTCATCTTCAATTTTCACTCAAGAAAGTTGGCGAAGTGCATAAATAAGGCCAGGATGTCCTAGACCTCCACTTGTCTCGCTCCTTGCCGTAGTCAATATATTCTTAAAAATAATTCTCCCCACATTTATAGTTCTATTATTCTGAATACAAAAATTTAGAATAGCTCTATCTCTAGTTACGTAACTATGGTGATAAGTATATACTAGAAGAAATAAAATAGTGCCACGCCTTAGAGGTGGCATTCAACATGGAAGCAGAAAAATTTACATGTTCACGTTGTTTAATCTTCCACGTTTCTTTCCCATCAGTGAGAAAGTTGATCACATCATTCAAGGGGCCTTCCATTGTACTAAAGGATTCATAATGGTATTACATTCAACAGGAAATCTTCGCACTTGAACAATTCTAACTTCAAAATAGATTACATTGGCGTGGAACCCTTTCAAAACATTTGCATCAGCTTTATTGGTGGTGTAAAAAAAGTTTTCCTACCTCCGCTTAGCAATAACTCGTTCAATTTCTCCTCCCGGACTCTCAAAAACTTGATCTTGTATACATTTCTTACCTTTAAATACTGAATTAAATCTAGTTTGAGCCATCCCATTGATGAAGCGAGAGTCGTCATACTCAATTCGTCTCTTTTGTCTTGGAGCCATTTAAATCAAACCAAATTATAGAAGAATTCTAAAATATACTTCAAATATGAAAATAATGGCTTCCAAAAGTAATTCTAAGAGTTTAACACTAAGTTCCATGAATTTCTTCCCAATATTTTCTTCACACTCTCAAATTTTTCAGATCTCCTCAATGTGAAAGAAATCTATGGTGAAAATCAAATATTTTTAATTTGGAGTGAGGTTCTTACCTAGAGATGAACAAATATGGTGTCAAAAAGCCTTGAAATCGCCTCCCAATCCAAGATCTCTCAAGCCCTAGGTCAAAAATTACATTTTTNGTTGAAAACTCTTCTCTTTTGTCGTGGAGCCATTTCAATCTAATAAAATTATAGAAAAATTTTAAAAATTGCTTCAAATATGCAAATTATGGCTTCCAATAGTAATTCTAAGAGTTCAACATTAAGATCCATGAATTTCTTCACAAATTTTCTTCACATTCTCAAAATTTTTTGGATTTCCTCAATGTGGAAGAAAGCCATGGTGAAAATCAAATATTTTTAGTTTGGAGTGAAGCTCTTACCTAAAGATGATCANCTAAAGATGAACAAATCCGGTGTCAAAAAGCCTTGAAATTGCCTCCCAATCCAAGATCTTTCAAGCCCTAGGTTCGAAAATTGTGTTTTTAGGAGGAAGGGGATGATGAATAGTGGCAGTTGGCTGGTCAAAATCACGGTTAAAGGTTGGTTGACTGGTCAAAATTACGATTAAAGGTGTTTTTTTGTGAGCTCGCCGTCGACGGGGTTGATAGGTCCGTCAGCACGCTATATTGGAATTAAATCCTAAGTCTCAGGAAAAATCCGCCATCGGCGGCATCGAGGGCGCCGTCAGCGGGCTCTACTGATTTTGGTTCAAATCCCAGATTCTCATGATTTTGATCAATTTCAAGCCTTAACGACATCTTTTCAATCATTATAGATATAATTTTAAGTGACTAANGTCAAATACGGTGTCAAAAAGCCTTGAAATTGCCTCCCAATCCAAGATCTTTCAAGCCCTAAGTCGAAAATTGTGTTTTTAGGAGGAAGGGGATGATGAATAGTGGCAGTTGGCTGGTCAAAATCACGGTTAAAGGTTGGTTGACTGGTCAAAATTACGATTAAAGGTGTTTTTTTGTGAGCTCGCCGTCGACGGGGTTGGTTTTTTTCGCGAGCTTGCCGTTGGCACGTTCTATTAGAGTTAAATCATATGTCTCGGGAAAAATCCATCGTCAGCGGCGTCGTGGGCGACATCGGCGGGCTCTATTGATTTTATTCAAAACCCAGATTTTTGTAATTTCAATCAATTTCAAGCCTTAACGACATCCATTTAATCAATATAAACATAATTTTAAGTGACTAAATGATGTACTTAGCACAAATAAACTTTCACAACACAAAACATAACATNGTGGTCAAAATTGCAGTTAAAGGTGTTTTTTTGTGAGCTCACTGTCGATGGCGCCGTCAGCGCGATCTATTGAAATTTAAACAGAACTCTCGGGAAAAATTTGTCGTCGGCGACGTCGAGGGCACTGTCAGCTGGCTCTACTGATTTTGGTTCAAACCCCAATTTTTTGCGATTTCGATTAATTTCATTCCTTAACAACATCCTTTCAATCATTATAGACAAAATTTTAAGTGCTAAATGATGTATTTATCAAAAATAAACTTTCCAAACACAAAAAATCACTTTTATACACAAATTCTAAGGGGTACAATATAAGTTACATAACACACCTAAGTTTGGTAATTTCTCAACCTCAATACATTAATTCAGCGTTGCAATCCAAGCTACAATACTCAAAATGCTGCAAACAAAACATCCTATGCTTAGTCTCAACTATAGAATAATTCTAAAGCAAAGAAAATGCAGTGTTCAAATTACATAGACAGACAGACAGGTAGTAATATAAATATACTATTCTTCAGATTCAGCACTAGATTCTCCTCTGAGATTACCCATTGATTGCACATGAACGAAGAGGTTATATAAGGGTCAAAATGGAAGTTCTTCAGTAGAATCCTCTTCTATTAATTTATTCCTCCTCATCAGCCGTAATAAATTATCTTCTAAATGTCCAGAGTGCTCAAAATGTTCTTTCATCCTCCAATCTAGATGATCGAAGAAAGCGAAGATAATATTAATTTCATTCGTGGCATTTTGTACCTTCTTCTCCCATTTCTTGATTCTGCACAGGATCACCTGAGTTTTATCAGGAATTAAGGGTTGAACTGGCAGTGAATTTTGAGATAATTGATCTACTATAATGGCCATGTCATTTTCATCTTCAAAAACTGGGAATCTCTCAATTGGGTCCAAAGGCTTCCAAGGTAAAAGTACCTTTTCCGAATTTTTGTAGGACACTTGGAACTGACTGCAAAGTGAGAAAATTGTGGAAGGGTGTCCAAGCCCATAAGTTGATCCATGAATGATCAGGCTAAAACCGACTTCACAACTATTGATCCAATATCGATCGGCAATCCCATTTGGATGCAGTAATTCAAAATAGTACTTTTTTAGAAACTTTATCGATCTTCATTGTTAGTATCAGTTTCACAGAAATGAAAAAGTGTCAGTGTTTCAAAACTGGATTTAGGAGTGTCACAGAAAAACTAACATACTCGTTTTCTCTCATTTTCGAGTCGTCAGTTGCTTCCCTTAAACATTGGCAAATTTCATTCATCTGGTCTCTTGTGGGGACGAAACTGGAATAGTGGCAGATAGGAAATTTTCTCAATCTTGTATAATTGTTGATCTATGCAGGAGTGAAAGTTATCCATCTACCTTGCACATAAACGAATCCCTGGTTGATTTGATGCTAATTTGCATAAAATTCCTTCACCATAGGAAGAACCACGGTGGTAGTAGTATAACACAACACTTCCCATATTCACCGCACTATCATCTCTTTAATTACCATCGAGGGATTATTCAATCCTCGATTTATGAATCCTCATTTCTTGATCAATCATTTCTTCATCAGTAACTTGTTGAAGATTCGTTGCGCTTCTACACTAATAAATTTTCGCCGATTGAGAACTCACATTCTCAGATTATTAGGGGAATTGGACGCCATAAGAAAGAAATTAGTGGAGTTTCACTTCATTTTTTGGGGGAAATATGACTTTAGGAATCAAATTTGGGACTTTAAAAGGGTAACTCCCGCCCAAAAACCGCTAAAAGCCACTATTCCAATCCAAGAAACTGCCATCTCGTCGGTCTCACCGTCGGTGCGGTCAATGACACCATCGGCAAGCCTCTGTATTTATTTTTCTTGGAATCTCGGGAAAAACCCACCATCGGCGGCATCGAGGGCGCCATCGGCACCCAAGACAAAAATTACACAGTTTCACTCTGGTTCGAATGCGTTCCAATTTTTCTTTATGGATCTAATTCTTATGATGATTCAATGGTAAATATGAGTGGTAGAGCTTAATACTACCACAAACTAACGATAATTTCAAATAAAAACTACTATAATTGCAATAAAAATAAAGATAAATATGGGTTACCTCCCATAAAGCCCTTAGCTTAACGTCGTCAGCCCGACCTGTTCAGCTGTTATTCAGGTTGACTGATCATTAAAACCTCTTTAAAATTTGGTGTTTTACTCTCAAAATACGGTTTTAATCTATGTCCATTTACTTTAAATCTATTTCCAATTTTCTGATCTTCAATTTCAACAGCTCCATAAGTATAAACTTCAGTCACAGTAAAGGGTCCTAACCAACGAGACATTAATTTCCCAAAAAAATAACTCCAGTCTAGTATTATAAAGCAAAACTTCTTGTCATGGTTCAAAGTTCTTTCAGTTAATCTTTTGATCATGCCATAACTTTAGTTTCTCCTTATAAATTACTTCATTATCATATAATTCATTTCTTAATTCTTCTAATCACTTTAATTGTAACAATCTCTTCTTACCAGCATCTTTCTAATTATAATTGAATTCTTTAATCGCCCAATATGCTTTATGCTCCAATTCTATTGGTAAGTGACAAGTGTTTCCAAAAATCATTCTATAAGGAGTCATTCCATTATGAGTCTTATAGGCAGTCCTCTAAGCCCATAATGTTGTATCCGATCTAGTGGACCAATCTACTCTACTAGGGTTTACAGTCTTTTCAAGTATTTGTTTAATCTCTATTAGAAACTTCGGCTAACCCGCTGGTTTGAGGATGATAAGCAGTAGAAATTTTATGAATAATATTAAACTTGTTTGCCAATCTCTAAATATATTTATTCTTAAAATGGGATCCTCTATCAATGATAATCATTCTAGGCATTCCGTATCCAGTGAAAATATTTTTCATTAAAAATCTTGAAACACTTTTAGTGTCACAATGAGGTAAAGCTTGTTCTTCAATCCACTTAAAAATGTAGTCTACTGCAATTAATATATATAAGTTCCCAAATGAAGGAATAAATGNCGTTGCAATCCAAGCCACAACACTTAAAACGCTGAAAACAAAACATCCTATGCTTAGTCTCAACCATACAGAGATCTAACAACATAATTCAAAAGCAAAGCAAATACAAAGTTCAAATCAAAATACATAGATAGACAGATAGGTAGTAATATAATCACTAATCATCAGACTCGGTACTCGGTTCTCCTCTTAGATCACCCATTGATTTCACATGAACGAAGAGGTTGTAGAAGGGTCGGAATGGAAATTCTTCAGTGGAATCCTCTTCTATTAACTTCATCCTCCTCATAAGTCGTATTAAGCTATCTTCTAAATGTCTAGAATGATCAAAATGTTCTTTCATTCTCCAGTCCAGATGATCAAAGAAATCAGCGATATTCTTGATTGCATTCATGACATTTTGTACCTCCTTTTCCAATTTCTTGATTCGGCGTAGGATCACCAGAAACTTATCAGGGACTACGGGTTGAACTGGCAGTGAATTCTGAGATGATTGATCTACTATAATGGTCATGTCATTTTTATCTTTAAAAACTGGGAATCTCTCAGTTGGATCCAAGGGCTTCTAAGGTAGTAGTACCTTTTTCCAATTTTTGTAGGACACTTGGAACTGACTGCAAAGTGAGAAAATTATGGAAGGGTGTCCAAGCCATAAGTTGATCCATGAATGATCAGACCCAAAACCGACTTCACAATTATGGATCCAATGTTGATCGGCAGTCCCCTTTGGATGCAGTAATTCAAAATGGCACTTTATTTAGAAACTTTACCAATCTTCATTGTTAGTAACAGTTTTGCAGAAATGAAAAAGTGCCAATGCTTCGAAATGGGATTTAGGAGTGTTGCAGAAAAACTAACATACCCGTTTTCTCTTGTTTCCCAGGTGTTAGTTTCGTCCGTTAAATATTGGTAAATCTCATTCATCTAGTTTCTCGTTGGGACGAAATTAGAATAGTGTAATACAAGAACATTCTCTATCATGTATAATTTGTTGATCCGTGCAAGAGTGAAAGTGGTCAAAACAACTTCCTGGTTGATTCCATGCAAATTTGCATAAAATTCTTTCACCACTAGAACCACCATGGCGGCGGTAGTGTAGCACAACACTTCCCATCTTCGCCGCACTATCGTTTCTTCAAAATCCATCGTGGGATTATTCAATCCGCAATTTATAAATCCTCGTTCCTTGATCAATCTTTTCTTCATCAGTAACTTGTTGAAGATTCACTGCGCTTCCGCACTAATAAACTTTTGTCGATTGAAAACTCGCATTCTAGGATTATCAGGGGAGTTGGACACCATAGGAACAAAATTGGTGGTTTCACTTCATTTTTGGAGGGAAAATATGAACTAGGATTCAAATTTTTAAGTTTAAAAAGACAATTCCCTCCCAAAAACTGCCAAAAATGGCCATTTGAACCCAAGTAACCGCCAATTCGTCGGTCTCGCCGTTGACGGGGTCGATGGCACCATCGACAAGCCTCTGTATTAATTTTGTCTGGACTCTCAGAAAAAACCCACCGTCGGCGGCGTCGAGGGCGCCGTCGTCGCCCAAGGCAAAATTTTCACAGTTTCGCTCTGGTCCGAATGCGTTCCAATTTTTTTATATGGATCCCATTTTTAAAATATTTCAAGGGTAAATAAGAGTAGTAGAGCTTAATACTACCACATACTAATGATAATTTCAAATAGAAACTACTATAATCGTGATAAAAGTAAAGATAAATATGGGTTTCCTTCCATAAAGCCCTTGGTTTAACGTCGTCAGCCCGACCTATTCAGGTGTCATTCAGGTTGACTGATCATTAAAAACTCCTTTAAAATTTGGTCTTTTACCCTCATAATAATTATTCAGGTTGACTGACCATTAAAACTTTAGGTTGACTGATCATTAAAACCTCTTTAAAATTTGGTCTTTTACCCTCATAATATGGTTTTAATCTATGTTCCATTTACTTTAAATCTTTTATGTCTTCTGATCTTCAATTTCAATAGCTCCGTAAGTATAAACTTGAGTCACAGTAAAGGGTCCCAAGAGACTTCAATTTCAGGAAATAACTTCAGCCTAGTGCTGTAAAGCAAAAATTCTTATCCTAGTTCAAAGTGCTTTTGGTTAATCTTCTGATCATGCCATAACTTTAATATTTTCTTATAAATTCTGACGTTATCATAAGACTCATTTCTTAATTCTTCCAATTAATTTAATTGTAACAATCTCTTCTTACCAGCATCTTTCAAATTATAATTGAATTCTTTAATCACCCAATTGTTATGCTCCAATTCTACTGGTAAGTGACAAGCCTTTGCAAAAATCAGTCTATAAGGAGTCATTCCAATTCTACTGGTAAGTGACAAGTATTTCCAAAAATCAGTAAGGAGTCATTCAAATAGGAGATTTATAAGCAGTTCTGTAAGCCCATAATGTGGTATCCAGTCTAGTGGACCAATCTACTCTACTAGGGTTTCTCTTTTCAAGTATCTATTTAATCTCTCTATTAGAGACTTCAACTAATCCACTGATTTAAGGATGATAGGTAGTAGAGATTCTATGAATAATATTAAATTTTTCTGTCAATCTCTAAATGTATTTATTCCTAAATTGGGATCCTCCGTCAGTAATAATCATTCTAGGCATTCCGTATCTAGTGAAAATATTTTTCATTAAAAAACCTTGAAACACTTGTCACAACGAGGTAAAGCTTGTTCTTCAATCCACTTAGAAACGTAGTCCACTGCAATTAATATATATAAGTTCCTGAGGTAAAACTTGTGCTTCAATCCACTTAGAAACGTAGTATACTGCAATTAATATATATAAGCTCCCAAATGAAGGAATAAATGGTCCCATAAAATCTAATCCCCAAACATCAAAGGTCTCAACTTCTAACATGAAATTTAGAGGCATTTCATTTCTTCTAGATATATTGCCTACTCATTCACAAGTTTTAATTTATCTATAAATATCTCTAAAGATAGTAGGCCAATAAAATCCAGCTTGTAAAATTTTATAAGCAGTTTTATCAATCCCAAAATGTCCTCCAAATTCAGAATCATGACATTTCTAAATGATCAACTCAGTTTCTTCATAAGGTACACATCTCCTCATAATAAGATCTTTACATTATTTATATAGATAAGGCTCATCCAAAAAATATGCTTTCACATCATGAATGAATTTCCTTTGTTATTGCAATGTGAGCATAGGTGGCAAAATATCACTTACAATATAGTTAACAATATCAACATACCATGGTATCTTCCACTCATTAATATTATAAAGTTGTTCATCAGGAAAACTGACTGTAATTTCATTATCGATGTCAGATAATTCATGATTTTCTAATCTTAACAAATGACCAGCAATTTCATTAGCAGTTCCCTTTCTATCAATAACCACAAGATCAAATTCTTGCATCAAAAGTATCCATCTAATCCATTGGTTTGACATCCTTCTTTTGCATTAGATATTTAATAGCAGAGTGATCAGTGGGCACAACAACATCCTTCTTTTGCATCAGATATTTAATAGCAGAGTGATCAGTATGCACAACAAATTTAGCTTATCCTTCTTTTGCATCAGATATTTAATAGCAGAGTGATCAGTATGCACAACACATTTAGCCGCATCAAATATTTAATAACAGAGTGATCATTATGCACAACACATTTAGCTCCAATTAAATAAGATCTAACAGATATTTAATAGCAGTGTGATCGGTATACACAACACATTTAGCTCCAATTAAATAAGATCTGAATTTATCTAAAGCATACACAATGGATAGTAACTCTTTTTCAGTAACATTATAGTTAGTTTGTGCATCATTATAAGTTTTACTAGCGTAATATATAACTTTAAAAATCTTTTCATACCTTTGTCCAAAGACAGCTCCAATAGCATAATCACTACATCACACATCAGTTCAAATGGTTTCTCCCAGTTAGGTAAAATATAATAGGGGCTGTGATAAATTTTTCCTTTAATAACTCAAAGACATTTAAACAGCTTTCAGTAATTTCAAAATTCTTGTCCTTTTCTAAGAGTTGGCATAGTTGGTAATTTTTGAAAAATATTTAATAAAATTCCTGTAAAATCCAACATGTCTAAGAAAACTCCTAACCTCTCTTACATTAGTAGGAGGTGTTAGTTTAGATATAACTTGAATTTTTGCAGGGTCTGCTTCCATACCATCTTCCAAAATTTTATGCCTTAACACAATTTCTCATGCAACCATAAATTGACATTTCTCCCAATTCAGAACTAAATTAGTTCTTTCAGATAACTCTAAAACTTTTTCAAGATAATTTAAGCATGCGTCAAATGATGTTCCAAATACAGAGAATCCATAAACACTTCTAATCCATCATCAATTAACTTACTAAATATAGACATCATACATCTTTGGACTAAAACTTTTTCAAGGTAATTTAAGTATGCGTCAAATGATGTTCCAAATACAGAGAAATCATCGAATACTTCCAATTCATCATCAATTAACTTACTAAATGTTGACATCATACATCTCTAGAATGTTGCAGGTGCATTACATATTCCAAAAGGCATTCTTCAAAAAGCAAAAGTTCCAAAAGGACTAGTAAANGCAATGAACTGGACTTACCCACGCACTATCTGAAATAGGATATATAATTCCAGTGTCTGACCATTTCAAAATTTCCTTCTTAACTTCTTTCATCATCGGATTTAATCTCCTTTATGGATCAACTCTTGGTCTATATTTTTCATCTAATATAATTCTGTGCATACAGATTGAAGGACTGATTCCCTTGATATCAGCAAAGGTCAAACCAAAAGCTTTCTTATATCTTTTTAATGTATCTAACAGTCTTTGCTCTTGCAAATCATTTATGAAGATATAATAACATGTAATGTAAATGAGTCTCCTAAAAATACATACTTCAAGTGACTAGGCAGAAGATATAATAATAGGTAATGTAGATGAGTCTCCTAAAAATACATACTTCAAGTGGCTAGGAAAAGATATAATAACAGGTACTGTAGATGAGTCTCCTAAAAACACATACTTCAAGTGGCTAGGCAATACTTTCATCTCAAGTTCACGTGGTTTTATAATTGATGGAAATAGATT
>JXCR01149005.1:99953-126352 GCA_002079205.1 Phalaenopsis hybrid cultivar
ACTTTTCAAATTGTTCTTTCTCTTCAAAATGTTCTTTAAAATGTTCTTTTAATAGATGTTCACTAATTNAATGTATCGAACAGTCTTTGCTCTTGTATATCATTTAATTCTGAAGATATAATAACAGGTAATGTAGATGAGTCTCCTAAAAATACATACTCTAAGCAATACTTTCATCTCAAGTTCAGGCGGTTTTATAATTGATGAAAATAGATTTTTATCAGCATTTTTTGTAATACCCAACATCTCAAATCTTTCCTAAACATAATCTAATTCTTCTTTTTCTAATTCTCCCAAAATAACTTCGTCATTCTTTTCAAATTGTTCCTTCTCTACAAAATGTTCTTCTTCTTCAAAATATTTTTTATCTTCAAAATGTTCTTTAAAATGTTCATTTAGTAGATGTTCAATAATTTTCATGTGAAAACATTCATTATCTCTTTCAACAACAAGGTATTTCATAGATTTCACAATGTTAAAAGTCTTTCTTGATCATTAACTCCCACAGTTAATTCTCCTTCTTGAACATCTATCATAGCTTTTTGAGTAGCTAAAAATGTAACTGAATGATCAATAGCACATGATAACTGAACGATCCACTAATTGTAGTGTTACAGAAGTAGGTGAGACTTCTCCTAATCCTAATCTTTTGAAAATAGATAGAGGCATAAGATTAATGCTGGCTCCCAAATCACATAAAGCTCTTCCATAAAATTTTTCAATATCACATGGTATATTGAAACTGCTAGGATCTTGTTGACCTCACTTTTGGTTGAGGTTTAGAAATTTTTTTAATAGCCTAGGTCTAGCCATAGGACTTTCCTATTGACTAGTCTTAGAAAATTAGAAGAGGTACCCCACCATTAGAAAGTCAAAAATTTTTTTTTTACTCAACTCGAAAATCCACATATTGATCTTAACCTCTAGCATTTAGTAGGTAAGATCATTATAAGAGAATTCAAGAAGAATNTATAATTATGCCCCGCAAGTCTATCCACTATTTGATCTAAAAAG
The DNA here is from genome assembly GCA_002079205.1 of Phalaenopsis hybrid cultivar. Taxonomy (NCBI): domain Eukaryota; kingdom Viridiplantae; phylum Streptophyta; class Magnoliopsida; order Asparagales; family Orchidaceae; genus Phalaenopsis; species Phalaenopsis hybrid cultivar. The sequence goes on from JXCR01149005.1 coordinate 100,968, forward strand.
GGTAAAGGGAAGTGATCTTTCTTGGTGGCAGTGTTTAATTTTCCTATAATCAATAAATATGCCACCTAGTAACTTGTATGATAGATATTAATTCATTATTTTCTTTTTTTTCAACAGTCACTCATCCTTTCTTAGGAACACAATGAATTGGACTTACNCCATTAAAAGTTTTACTAGCGTAATATATAACTTTAAAAATCTTTTCATACCTTTGTCCAAGAACAGCTCCAATAGCATAATCATAGCATCTTACATCAGTTCAAATGGTTTCTCCCAGTTAGGTGAAACTATAATAGGGCTTGTGATTAATTTTGACTTTAAAAATCTTTTCATACCTTTGTCTAAGAACAGCTCCAATAGCATAATCACTAGCATCACACATCAGTTCAAATGGTTTCTCTCAGTTAGGTAAAACTATAATAGGGGTTGTGATTAATTTTTCCTTTAAAATTTCATACCTTTGTCCAAGAACAGCTCCAATAGCATAATCACTAACATCACACATCAGTTCAAAATAATCTTTTCATACCTTTGTCCAAGAACAGCTCCAATAACATAATCACTAGCATCACACATCAGTTCAAATGTTCCCAGTTATGTGAAACTATAATAGGGGCTGTGATTAATTTTTTCTTTAATTACTCAAAGGCTTTAGTTAGGTGAAACTATAATAGGGGTTGTGATTAATTTTTCCTTTAATAACTCAAAGGCATCAAGGACTGCTCCAATAGCATAATCACTAGCATCACACATCAGTTCAAATGGTTTCTCCCAGTTAGGTAAAACTACAATAACATAATCACTAGCATCGCACATCAGTTCAAATGGTTTCTCCCAGTTAGGTGAAACTATAATAAAGGGTCGTGATTAATTTTTCTCTTAATAACTCAAAGACATTTAAATAGCTTTCAGTAAACTCAAATTTCTTGTCCTTTTCTAAAATGTGATTAATTTTTCTTTTAACAACTCAAAGGCATTTAAACAGCTTTCAGTAAATTCAAATTTCTTATCCTTTTCTAAGTTTTTCCTTTAATAACTCAAAGGCATTTAAACAGCTTTCAGTAAATTCAAATATCTTGTCCTTTTCTACAAGTTGGCATAGAGGTTTGGTAATTTTTGAAAAATCTTTAATAAAACACCTGTAAAATCCAACATGTCCAAGAAAACTTCTAACCTTTCTTACATTAGTAGGAGGTGTTAGTTTAGATATAACTTGAATTTTTGCAGGGTCTGCTTCCATACCATTATCAGAAATTTTATGCCCTAACACAATTCCTCCTGCAATCATAAATTGGCATTTCTCCCAATTCAGAACCAAATTTGTTCTTTTGCATAACTCTAAAACTTTTTCAAGGTAATTGAATCATGCGTCAAATGATGTTGCAAATAGAGAGAAATCATCCATAAATACTTCCAATCCATCATCAATTAACTTACTAAATATGGACATCATACATCTCTGGAATGTTGCAGGTGCATTACATAATTTAAAAGGCATTCTTCATAAAGCAAAAGTTTCAAAAGGACTAGTAAATATTGTATTTTCTTGATCCTCAGGAGCAATAGAAATTTGATGGTAACCGGTATATCCATCTAAGAAACAAAAATATTTGTGCCCGACAAGTATATCTACTATCTGATCTAAAAAGGGTAAAGGGAAGTGATCTTTCCTGGTGATAGTGTTTAATTTTCTATAATCAAACAAATACGCCACCCAGTAACTTGTCTGATAAGTGTTAATTCATTATTTTCTTTTATTTCAACAGTCACTTCTCCTTTCTTAAGAACACAATGAATAGGACTTACCCATGCACTATCTGAAATAGGATATATAATTACAGTATCTAACCATTTCAAAATTTCCTTCTTAATCACTTCTTTCATCATCAGATTTAATCTCCTTTGTGTATCAACTCTTGGTTTATACTGTTCATCTAGTATAATTCTGTGCATATAGATCGAATGACTGATTCCCTTAATATCAGCTAATGTAACTACTTCTTTCATCATTGGATTTAATCTCCTTTGTGGATCAACTCTTGGTTTATATTGTCCACTTCTTTCATTATAGGGTTTAATCTCCTTTGTGGATCAACTCTTGGTTTATATTGTTCATCAATTCTTTCATCATTGGGTTTAATCTCCTTTGTGGATCAACTCTTGGTTTATATTGTTCATCTAGCATAATTTGACGTATACAAATTGAAGGATTGATTCCCTTAATATCAGCTAAGGTCCAACCAAAAGCTTTCTTATACTTTTCAATGTATCTAACAGTCTTTGTTCTTGCAAATCATTTAATTATGAAGATATAATAAGAGGAATGTAGATGAGTTTCCTAAAAATGCATACTTCAAGTGGCTAGGCAATACTTTCATCTCAAGTTCAGGTGGTTTTATAATTGATGAAAATAGAATCTTATCGGCATTTTCCGTAATATCCAACATCTCAAATCTTTCCTGAACATAATCTAATTCTTCATTTTCTAATTCATCCAAAATAATTTTGTCATTCTCTTCAAATTGTTCTTTCTCTTCAAAATGTTCTTCTTCTTCAAAAGGCTTTTTATCTTCAAAATATTCTTTAAAATGTTCGTTCAGTAGATGTTCAATAATTTCCATGCGAGAAAACATTCATTATTTCTCTTGAACAGCTGACAATTTCATAGATTTTGCAATGTTACAAGTCACTTCTTGATCATTAACTCTCATAGTTAATTCTCTTTTTTTAACATCTATCATAGCTTTTCCAGTAGNTGTGGTGGAGGTTTCTCCATAGTAATTTTCATTGGTGAAAATTGATACTCTAAATCTGGGTATTCATGATCCTTTTCTTTTTCGGTATCCACTTTCTCTTTTTCAACCTTGTTTCCAATTCTTTTCCACTTCGTAATTATCGCTTTAATTTGTTATTTTCCTTGGTCTTCTTATTTCCAATTCTTTTCCACTTCGTAATTGTATCGCTTTGATTTGTTCTTTTCCTTGGTCTGTTTTCGGTATCCACTTTCTCTTTTTCAGTTTCTATTTCTTTTTGCACCCTTGTTTCCAATTCTCACTTCGTAATTGTATCGCTTTGATTTGTTCTTTTCCTTGATCTTTAGGATTTGGTTCCATAGTATAATTGTATCCCATTAATTTGTTCTTTTCTTTGGTCTTTAGTATTTGGTTCCACAGTACTAGGAAAAGTTTCTAATGTTCGGTTACTAAGCGCAGTAGCAATATGTCCCTATTGGTTTTCAATATTCTTAATAGCAGTTCCTTGATTTTGTAATTGGTTTCCTTGAATTTGTAATTGATTTCCTTGATTCTACAATTGTTGACCCATGTTAATATCAGCTCTTCCATAGATAACTTCTTCTCCTTAATTTGAGTATTACTGTTAAATCCTGGAGGATAAGAAAGTCTATAGTAACATTTTTTTGGTTGGATGAATGTCCTAATGGGTTTACTGAGTTGTTTGCCCATTGTTGATTTGTAGAACTTTATTAGATGAATTTTCTAATGGGTTCACTGGGTTGTTTTCCCATTATTAATTTGTAGAGGAATTGTTATTCCAATTAAAATTTGGATGATTCTTCCAACCTGGGTTATAATAATTTGAATAATGTTGTTGGGTCTATTAATAGCATTTAAAGTCTTATATGAAGGTTGAACATCCACAAATTGCCTAGATGAATTCTCTTCCATCATACGAGGTGTTGGAGAATAATTNATTAATTTATAGAGGAATTGTTATTCCAATTAAAATTTGGATGATTCTTCCAACCTGGGTTATAATAATTTGAATAATGCTGTTGGGTCTATTAATAGCATTTAAAGTCTCATATGAAGGTTGAACATCCACAAATTGCCTAGATGAATTCTCTTCCATCATACGAGGTGTTGGAGAATAATTCATCCCATAATGATCTAATTTCATTGATATTGCAGCAATCTACAAAGCTAACATAGATATTGCATTAGAATCATGGATACTATCTACTATTTTAGGATTTACCTGTTCAGAGGGCCATTAAAAACTGTTGGTAGCCATCTCTTCTATTGATGAATNACCCATAATAATCTAATTTTATTGATATTGCAGCAATCTGCGAAGCTAACATAGTTATTGCATTAGAATCATGGATACTAGCTACTATTTTAGGATTTACCTGTTCAGAGGGCCATTAAAAACTGTTGGTAGCCATCTCTTCTATTGATGAATAAGCCTCATCAAAAGATTTTTACATTAAAGAACCACCAGCCACAACATCTATAATCAATCTAAGAGATCCCACTAATTCATTATAAAAAGTTTGAATTATCAACCAATCTAGTAACGAATGATGAGGGCACTTCCTAAGATATATTTAAATCTCTCCCAAGCTTCATATATTGACTCTCCATCAATCTGACAAAATGATGTTATCTTAAATCTCTCTTAAGCTTCATATATTGACTCTCCATCAATCTGATAGAACAATGTTATATCATTTCTAAGTTTAGCAGTTTTGGATGGAGGGAAATATTTGGATAGAAATTTCTGTGAAAGGTCATTTTTAGTTTAGCAGTTTTGGATGGAGGGAAATATTTGGATAGAAATTTCTGTGACAGTTCTCCCCTCTAGCAGTTTTGGATGGAGGGAAATATTTGGATAGAAATTTCTGTAACAGTTCTCCCCAAGTTTGATGTTATGTCATTTCTAAGTTCAGCAGTTTTGGATGGAGGGAAATATTTGGATAGAAATTTCTGTGAAAGTTCTCCCCAAGTTCTTAATAGTTTTGGATGGAGGGAAATATTTGGATAGAAATTTTTGTGAAAGTTCTCCCCAAGTTCTAGTAGTTTTGGATGGAGGGAAATATTTAGATAGAAATTTCTGTGAAAGTTCTCCTCAAGTTCTAATAATCTTGGTGCTTACAAATTTAACCACATCTTAGCCTTATCCCTCAGTGAAAAAAAAAAGTCTAAGTCTAAAGACATCGTTTGAGACTCTGTCATATTTAAAAGTAGCACACAGTTCTAAAAAACTTGTAAGGTATAAGTTGGGATCTTCATTTGGTGTACCTCTGAATTGATTGTTTTGTACCATTTGAATAATAGCAGGTTTAAGCTCAAATAAATTAGCAACTAAATCAGAATTTTGGATAGATAAGAGAATTTCATCTACTGTAGGATTTACATAATATCTTAGGGGTCTAGGTTGGTGTTCATTATCTATTCCTTGATTGTTCATGTTGTTTTCCATTGTATCAAAATTTTTAGGATCTCTTCTTAATCTTCTAATCCTTCTAACAGTGCGTTCTAATTCTGAATCGTAGGGTATAAGATTTTCAGGTNAAATTTAACCACATCTTAGCCTTATCCCTCAGTGAAAAAGGAAAATGTCTAAGTCTAACGACATCATTTGAGACTCTGTCATATTTAAAAGTAGCACACAGTTCTAAAAAACTTGTAAGGTATAAGTTAGGATCTTCATTTGGTGTACCTCTGAATTGATTGTTTTGTACCATTTGGATAATAGCAGGACAAATGAATTAGTGGCTACATCAGGATTTTGGATAGATAAGTGAATTTCATCTGCTGTAGGATTTGCATAGTCTCTTAGGGGTCTAAAATTAGCAACTGAATCAGGATTTTGGATAGATAAGAGAATTTCATCTGCTGTAGGATTTACATAATATCTTAGGGGTCTAGGTTGATGTTCATTATCTATTCCTTGATTGTTCATGTTGTTTTCCATTGTATCAAATTTTTTAGGATCTCTTCTTAATCTTCTAATCATTCTAGCAGTGCGTTCTAATTCTGAATCGTAGGGTATAAGATTTTCAGGCCCAAATTTACGCATATAATTTGAAATCANTAGGGTAGAAAACTGGAGAGTTTTGGTTCAATAGAAGAAGCCAAAAACTCCTCCCAAAAAACCAAAAGTCCTACGAAAGAGGAAAATACAATTACTCAACAAAAGAAAATCAATGTAAAATTATAGATAAAAAAATTTTCTTCATGTATCCTGGCTTGCAATTCTGAAGTGGGGAACCTCTAGTATGTCTCCTCGCAGGAAGAATTAAAGGGCTGAAGGGGAGTTTATAGCAACATCAGTCTCATTAGAGTAAGACCCAAGTTAAGCTAGCCAATTTGCAGGCTGGTTTCCTTCCCTGTAGATGAAAGTGAAATGATTTTGGAACTTTGTAATAAGATCTATGATTTTTTTAATCCAATATAAGTGGTTCCATGAAGATCCCTGCTCCTGATTTAGTAGATGAATCACTACAGAAGAATCCACCTCCAGCCATAACTTGTATCAATTATCCATATTAGCAAGGTCGAGTGCCTAATAAATAATAATAAGCTTAGTCTCAGTAGCTTCAGCAGCCATTATTGGGGTGTATAAGTATAAGAGGCACTTACCCAAATAATTCATGTATATACCCCCCACTTTAGCTCCATGTTTTGTAAAGCTTCCATCAGTATTATTCTTCACAGTGGGAAGTTGAGGAGATTTCCAATAAACTCTAAATACTTGAGTAGGAACAGTCTTTTCTGATGTGCAGGATTTAGAGACATTAGGGAATCTTTTCCATTTGATCATCTTATGTAAATAAGATAAATTGTTTCTAATAGTTTTTTTCAAAATTTGGGATGGAATTTTCAAACTTTGCCTTGTTTCATTCCATCCAAATGAACCAAGCAGTAATAAGTGGTATAGGAGCATAGTTTCTCTTATGCCAGGTCTGCCAACAATTGAATAGCTTATCTCAAGTAAAATCTTTCTCATGAATTTTCAACTGAGTCAGTAGCTGTTTCCACACCTGCTGAGCAAAATTACATTCAAAGAACAAGTGAACCAAAGATTCCTCCTCTTTCATACAAAACCAACATTTAGAGGGACCCCTATATCCCTTTAACATGAGAATGTCGTCAGTAGAAATAATATTATAGAATATTCTCCAACAGAGAAAGGACATAGATGGAGAAAGAAATTTGTTCTAAATAGTGTCTCTCATAGGTATTTTCTCCCAACAGAAAACTTTAGAATAGATAGCTTCAGTTAAACTTTGATGAGAGAATGTCTGCCACATGAATTTATCAGATTTACTTCTGTCAAACTTTATACTAGCCACTTTGGTGATAGAAAGAGGTTGCAGAATATTAGGCAGCTTAATTGAAGCCCACTCATCACCATCCCAACAATCAGCCACTTTAAGATCAATATTCTAGGCATTGGCAATAGGGGATAACCAATCTTTTGGACACCAATTATCAAGCCAAAAATTAATATCTCCTTTACACAGAGCCCAACTGTAAGTGTTCTCAGCAATTGTTCTAATTTTCATCATTTTCACCCAGATTTTAGAGTCCCCAGTTTTCCTGATAACTAGTGTAGCATGCTGATCTTTGCAATATATGCCCCTCATAAATTTTGCCCACAGAGAGGTTTGAGCTCTGAACTTGATCCAAAGTTTACAAAAATTTATTTGAAGGAGTTGCTCTAGATCCTTAATGCCAATACCCCCAGCTATCTAGGGTTTAGTAACCTTTTTCTAAGAAGCCTAATGCATTTGCTGTCTTTGGCCAGACCACATATATTTGTTGAATATTCTTTTAAGCTAGAATTGTGTACTTTTCTTGATAGAAGTCATTTGTAGTGTATATGAAGGGAAGGTAGTAAGAATACACTTAAGCAATGTAATTTTTCCCCCATTAGATAAAAAAGTCTATGTGCACCCATTGAGAAGATTGGAAATCTTATTCAATACCTCTTCAAACTAGATTTGCCTAGTTCTGCTAGTAAGGAGAAGTACCCCTAGATACTTAACTTGGAGCAGAGAGATAGAAAAGCCAGTGTGGTTAGAAGCCCATTGTTTTCAATTGGGAGTGGTATGTTTCTGAAAAACTATTTGACACTTTTCTGGATTAAAGTACATCCCAGAATGAGCTAGGAAATTTTAAAGTGTCTGGAAAACTTTTTTTACAACATTCCTATTAGCTCTGGAAAAAACCATTAAATCATCAGCATATAGTAAGTGAGTAATGTCTATGTCAGATCTATAGTGGTATCTGTTATGGCTTTGGTTCAGAAGAGCTTCATCTAGAATTCTAGATAAGTAATCAATGGCAACTATGAAAATGGTGGGGGGCAATGGATGCCTATGCCTTAAACCTCTGGCAGCAGTGAAAGATCCCCTCCCTTGTCCATTAATCAAAATAGAAAGCTCATTATTATGTAACCACCTTTTAATCAATTGACAGAAAGCAGTATTAAAGCCTCGAGCAGTTAAGATTTTCATTATAAAGTCCCAGCTTATAGTATCATAAGCTTTCCTTAAATCCAGATTATATATCATATTGCCTCCTCTACAGGTTTTATTCAAATCCTGTAACAATCCTTGAGCCAAAAGTGTGTTGTCAATAATGGATCTACCTTTCACAAAAGCTGTTTGATTTAGTTTAATGATATAGTTAAGATAAGGTTGTATCCTATCAACAATGATTTTTTTAATAGCTTTGCTTATGAGAGTAGTTAAACAAATAGGCCTAAAATGGTTCCAATTCTGTGGAATATTAGATTTAGGCACCAGAACTATGGTGGAAGCACAAAAATACTGTGGGAGGTTTGACAGCGACTTTATATATGCTAAAAAATACAAAAATTTGATACTACTGCTAGAAGATTTAAATCTCCAATAACGGGACTAAAAACTTGACAACAGTTATAGATTTGATAAAAATGTGTATAAAATATTCAATAATTGCAAATTCACATTTATTAACGCAAGTATATGTATCGCTCAAGTAATACAGGGCTCTAATGGAGTCCTGGATATCAATCCCACAAGGAGTAATGTTAGAGGCTACGAACTTATAATCAAGAAAATCAATACTTAATCACAACAACATAGTTCAAATTACATATTTGTCATTAATAGATAATTAAAATAAAAATATAATTTTAATAAACTGTCAATCAACTAATTCTACTAATAAAATTTCTAATGTGAAGTTTAATATATAAGAAAGAATCATTCTCCTTGTCAAGAAATTTAAGTGAATGGATAAATTGAATCGGTTCAAATTATATTTTTCCAAATAGGAGCATACCTATTCTTTACCCTGTGGACTAGGCATAAAGAACATTGACTAATTCTATGCTTGGTTACTGAATCTGCGGCTAGTCTTGGAGAATATCAGCTCTCACTTTGGAGCTCCCACGTTCCCCTCGCCTGAGTGCTAAGATCTACTCTCCAGCACCCAAACGATAGGACCAAATTGAGGATTTTAGTCTGTCACTCTAAAATCTCCAATTCTAGCACCCAAACGATAGGACCGAATTGGGGATTTTAGTCTGTCACTCTAAAATCTCCAATTCTAGCCTGATAATATTATTTCCCTATTTATTTGCACCCAACTTCCAAGGGCTTTGACCTCCCTAAACAGCCAAACGATAGGACCGAATTGGGGATTTTAGTCTGTCACTCTAAAATCTTCAATTCTACGCCATAGTATTATTTCTCTATTTTCGATAATATTATTTCCCTATTTATTTGCACCCAACTTCCAAGGGCTTTGACCTCCCTAAATCCTTAGTTATTTATTTGCACCCAACTTCCAAGGGCTTTGACCTCCCTAAATACCGATAATTTTATTTCCCTATTTATTTGCACCCAACTTCCAAGGGCTTTGACCTCCCTAAATCACAGCCAAACGATAGGACCGAATTGGGGATTTTAGTCTGTCACTCTAAAATCTTCAATTCTACGCCATAGTATTATTTCTCTATTTTCGATAATATTATTTCCCTATTTATTTGCACCCAACTTCCAAGGGCTTTGACCTCCCTAAATCCTTAGTATTCCTATTAGATTTTAGTTTGTCACTCTAAAATCTCCAATTCTACGCCCGATAATTTTATTTCCCTATTTAATTTGCTCACCTTGTCACTCTAAAATCTCCAATTCTACGCCCGATAATTTTTATTTCCCTATTTATTTGCACCTAACTTTCAAGGACTTTGACCTCCCTAAATCTTGGATGTAATCTTCACCTTAGTTGTAAAACTCAACATATTTTAAACAAAAAATTGGCCAGATTGAAAGTATATTAAGATTAAAGTGAAAAGATCATCACTTCTTTAACATTGTCATAGCACAACCAATTCAAATCACCATTTCATAAAATCTCAAGATAAGGAGAAAGACAGAGAAAAATACTCAGAACTGATGGAGAAGATACGACAAAACTTGGATTTCATATATAAAATTGAAGTCATATAAACTACAATAAGTAAATACAACTTTTCTCAAATTCCTCCCCAAGTAACTCCTCAAAGTTTCTCTTAATCTCTTCTTTTCTTTACAACACACAAAATTCTCCTTCGAAGTGGCAAGGAGGAAGATTCTCCCACTTTCCTTCCACTCTTACAATCTCTCAAAGAATTCCTCACAATACCTAAACCTAAATTAAACTCCCCTGGACACCCGAAGAACTCTCTATACTCTCTAAACACTCTGGACTCCCTGGACTCCCTGGACTCCCCGTTTTCAGCCTCTAAAATGTTTCTCTTAATGTTGTAGAAGAGTTTTCAAGAGTTACCTAAGCGTCCCTTGAAAATCGTCCACTTTCAATGCATCTATTGAAAGAACCATTGTTCTCGCAGTTGGCGGCCTCGATGGCGCCGTCGGCGGCCTTCTTGAATATTTAATTCCAGACTCTTGAGAAAAACACACCGTTGGCGGCGTCGATGACGTCGTCGGCACCCAAGATCAAATCTTCATATTTTTGTCTTTTTTGCTCTAAATTTGCTCTTTTTTGCATCCTTTTGCTCCAATGACCATAATTCAACATACCTGCAACAAAACATCAAAAATAATTTTCTTTAAAGTGCAATATTATCAAAATTAGTGTAAAATAAGTATGAAAATCGCAACATATTTTTCTTTGGTCAAAATCCCCCAAACTTGACTATTACTTGTCCTCAAGTAATTTTAGTACTACATAAAAGTTATGATCCACTATGGTAAAGATTTAATTCAGGAATACTATAAGTTTTATTTAAGTAAATACCATAGCAAGATTTTCAGAAAAATTTCAAGTAATTAAATTAACTTTGTAGGTATAAGACTATCTAGTCATCAAGTTTAAAAGTTCTAGTCTTCTATTCATTTCAAAAATGACTATATGTTGTAATATCATGTTACTTAGAATATTCAAATGATAGAAACTTCATGAGAACGCTACTTGTAAAGATACTATTCCATAAATATAAGTTCAGGAATGTATTTAGGTTTTTCCTTTAGGTAGGTTCAAGTGAAGCCAATTTTTGAATAGGCATCTCCTCAAGCTTCTCCTCACTTATATATATTTTTTTTATTTTTCATTTGGATTGCTTTCAATCCTATATATTTTTCTTTTATTTTCACGGATTGTTGTCAATCCTTTCTTTTTCTTTTTCAAGTGAAGATTATTATATATGGATAGCCTTTAATAATTTTGTACTTCACTTTTCTTTTCCTAAATTTGAAACTCAAAGCATTCCTTTGTCTTATAAGTATTTCATAATTTTTACATCATTGAGCCATAATCATTTCTTCTGAAAGGAATTTCTAAGATTCTTAATATTTTAAAATTTTGTTTTCTTTAGTTTAAATAGTTAACTATAGTCTTATTCTCTTATACTAAATATCTTAATCTACAAAATAAATTTTCCTTACAAAAATATTCTTTTAAATCTACCATAATATTTAAATATTTACAAATTATAGTTATCTGAATTAAATTCACTACAAAAAATTATATTAATAATTTTTGAAAATATTTAAATTGAGAACATATAATAGCTAATCTTTTTCTTCTCTCCCCCAAATTTAAATTTTTCAATATGAAATGATACAGGTGGAACAAAAGATTCTAAATCATACCTCAGTACTTTAGGCATTTTCATCATTCTAGAATTTTTGCAGTTCCTTCTCAAAATTTTTACTCAACTGGTCTGTAATCTAGGAGCTTTCTATACATATAAATCATTAGAGAAATTGTTGGGTAATGAAATTTGAAAATAAGTACAGAACTAAATATTATACAAACATAATATTTCACTAACACGTCACAATACTAAATAAAAACAGCTACAAATACATCACAATGAAAAAAAACACATCAGATTACAAATTTACAAAGTACTAATCAAAGTTTAATATAACTACACATGCACATTTCAAACTACAACACTAAACATTTATGGAAACATAAAATAAAATAGACAACAAAATGAAATTATATATAGACAAACATCTATCTCTATTACAAAAGCACAAAACAAAAGAATATTATAACTATCATATATCAAAATCCCATACTATATCCTCGTCTCCTTGATCAGTAGATGGATTGGACTGATACTGAGTATAACGGGGGCATTTAGGAAAAGCAACATCAGGCTCACCTCTGTAGTGTCGGGCCTGAGCTTCGTAGTAAGCTATCTTGAAGTCAGAATGCCTCTATAGGTACTCATTATCATAATCATGTCTATGTTCATTTATTTTCTCGATACTTTTTTGCTGCAAGGTTAACTCATTCATTAAATTGTGAAGGGTAGGGGAACTAGAGGAAGGAAGGTCATAACTAGTAGAGGGGATATATCTACTAGTAGAAGGTTCTTTACTCCTACTCCCAGATCTCCATGCTTCTTGGGATTCATACGTCTTTAAATTAGCTTTACTAATGGGTTTCATAGGGTAAACCCTTTCTTCATCATCTTTAGCTTCAACTCTAAGAAGTTGGCAAAGTTCAAAAATGAGGCCAGCATGTCCTAAACCTCCACTTGATTCACTCCTTGTCGTGGTCAAAATATTCTTATAAATAATTCTCCCCACAATTATAGTCCGATTGTTTTGAATACAGAAATTCAGAGTAGCTCTATCTCTTGTTACCTCACTATGGTAATGGGTAGGTAATAGAGTAGAGGAAATAAAATAGTCTCACGCTTTAGATGTGTCATTCAACATGGAAGCAAAAAAATATACCCGTTCTCGCTGCTTTATCTTCCATTTCTCTTTCCCATTAGTGAGAAAGTTAATAACTTCATTCAACGGACCTTCCATTGTATTGAAGATTTCATAATTACAGATGTAGGAGTCTGGGACTTCATTAAATGAGTTAATGCGGGCGACACTAAACTAAACAGAAAACTCTCTTACTCGAACGATTCCGTCCTCAAAATAGAACGCATTGGCAAAATATTCTTTTACAATATTCACAACAGCCTTATTGGTGATATAACGTATATTTTCCCACCTCCATTCGGTAATGTATCATTCAACTTCTCCTCCCGAACTCTCAAAAACACGATCTTGAATACATTTCTTCCCTTGAAATACTGAAGTAAATGTAGACTGAGCCTTTGCATTGATGAAGTGAGACTCGTCAAACTCAGGTCACCTCTTCTGTCCCGGAGCCCTTTTAATATAATCAAAATTATAGAAAAATTCCAAAATATACTTCAAATATGCAAATAATTGCTTCTAAGAGTGACTATAAGAGTTTAAAACTATATTCCATGAATTTCTTCTAAATATTTTCTCCACATTCTCAATTTTTTTTTATTTCTCAATGTGGAAGAAATTTAAGGTGAAAATTAAATATTTTTAGGTTGGAGTGAAGGTCTTACCAAGAGATGATAAAATTCAGTGTCTAAAAGCCTTAAAATTTCCCTAAATCCAAGATCTTCAAGCCATAGATAAAAATTTTCATTTTTAGGAGGAAGAGGATGATGAATAGTGGTAGTTGACTGATCAAAATCAAGGTTTAAAGTTTTTTTTCAGTATTTCACCTTCGGCGGGGTCTTCAGCGCCGTCGGCAGGCTCTATTGATTTAAATAACCTTAGCCTTGGGAAAAATTTACCGTTGGTGGTGTCGATGGCGCCGTAGGCGAGATTTTAAAAGTTGGTTCAATTTTAAATTTTTTGCGATTTTGATCAATTTCAAGCCTCGTCGACATCCGTTTAATCATTCTAGAGATAAATTTTAAGTGATTAAATGATGTACTAACACAATTAAACATTCACAACACAAAACATCACAATTATGTATAAAATTCAAGGGTTACAATACACGTTACACGACACACATAAGTTTGGCATTTTCTTAAGCTTAATACATCAATTCAGCGTCACAAGCCAAGCCACAACACTCTAAACACTGAAAACAAACATTCTATGCTCAATCTTAACTATACAGAGATCTAAAAGCAAAATTCAAAAGTGAATTAAATGCGTAAGTTCAAATAAAATCACACATATAGACATATAGGTAGTAGAGTAAATCTACTACTCCTATGATTCAGTGTTTGTTTCTCCCCTGATATTGCCCATCGATTGAACATGAATGAAGAGCTTATAGAATGGTCAGTATGTAAATTCTTCAGTAGAGTCCTCTTCTATCAATCCCATCTTTCTCATCAATCATATTAAACTTCCCTCGATATGTCCAAAGTGATCAAAATGCTCTTTCATCCTCCAGTCTAGATGATAAAAAAAATCAGAGATATTGTTAATTGTATTCATAATATTTTGCACCTCTTTCTCCAGTTTCTGATTCTGCGAAGGATCACTAGTGTCTTGTTCGGAACTAAAGGCTGAATAGAAAGTGAATTCTGAAATGATTGATCCACAACAATAGTCATATCATTTTCATCTTCAGTGGTTGGGAACTTCTCAGATGGTTTCAAATGCTTCCATGGTAGAAGTACCTTTTCTCAATTCTCATAAGATCCTTGGAACTGACTGCAAAGTAAGAAAATTGTTGAAGGATGTCCAAGCCCATAAGTTGATCCATGAATGATCAGGCTAAAATGACTTAACAATTATTGATCCAACATCAATAAGCAGTCCCATTTGAATACAGTAATTCAGAATAACACTCTCTTTAGTAACTTTACAGATCCTCATTGTCGGTAATAGTTCTGTAGATATGAAGAAGTGCCAATATTTAGAAACGGAGTTTAGAAGTGTAGCTGAGAAACTAACATACCCATTTTCTCTCATTTCCCAGTCTTCAGTCTCGTCCGTCAAATATTGGTAGATTACATTCATCAGATTTCTTGTCGGGATGAAGTTAGAATAATAGCAGACAAGAACATTCTCGATCATATATAACACATTAATCCACATAGGAGTAAAAGTTATTCATCTGCCTCGCACATAGACGACTCCCTGGTTGATTCCATGCCAATTGACATAAAACTCCTTCACCACAAGAACGACGATAGTGGCTGCAGTGTAGCACAACACTTCCCATTATCGTCACACAATCATCTCTTCAATTACTATCAAAGGATTGTTCAATCCTTGATTCACAAATCTTATTTCTTTGATTAATCTCCTATTTTTCAGCACATTATTGAAGATTCGTTGCGCCTCAAAACTAATGAACTTTCTCCAGTTGAACACTTAAAATCTTAGGTTTTCAGTGGAATTGGAAGTCATAGAGAGGAATTTGGTGGAGTTTCACTTCATTTTTTGGGTAATACAAATTTAAGAATCAAATTTGAAAGTTAATAGGGAGTAAATCTAACCTAAAATTGCCAAAAACCATCATTTCAAACTCCAGAAACCTTCATCCTACTGTTCTCGCCATCGACAACATTGATGGAGACGTCGGCGAGCCTTTAGAATTAATTGTCTGGGCTCTTGGGAAAAACCCGCCGTCGGCGCCCAGGGTAAAAATCTCACAAATTCGCTATGGTCCGAATGCATTCCAATTTTCTCTATGGATCCAATTTTTATGATGATTCAAGAGGTAAATGCGAGTTGTAGAGTTCAATACTACAAAAAACTAATGATAATTTCAAACAAAAACATTATAATCATATTAAAAATAAAGATAACTATGGGTTGCCTCCCATAAAGCACTTGATTTAACGTGGTCAACCCGACCTATTCAGATATTATTCAGGTTGAATAACCATTAAAAGCTCTTTAAATTTTGGTCTTTTACCCTGAAAATATGGCTTTAATTAATGTCCATTTACTTTAAATCTATCCCCAATCTTTTGATCTTCAATTTCAACAGCTCCATAAGTATAAACTCGAGTCACAATAAAGTGTCCTAACCAATGGACTTCAATTTTCTAGGGAATAACTTCAACCTTGTATTATAAAGAAAAACTTCTTTTCCTTGTTTAAAGTTCTTCTAGTTAATCTTCTGATCATGTCATAACTTTAGTTTCTCTTTATAAATTTAGTCATTATCATAAGATTCATTTCTTAATTCTTTCAATTCATTCATTTGTAACTTCTCACCAGCATATCTCAAATTATAATTGAATTTTTTAATCACCCAATTTGTCTTATGCTCCAATTCTACAGGTAAGTGACAAGTCTTTCCAGAAATCAGCCTGTAAGAAGTCATTCCAATAGGAGTTTTATAAGCAGTCTTGTAAGCCTATAATCGGTATCCAATTTAGCGGATCAATCTACTCTACTAGAGTTTATAGTCTTCTCAAGTATTTGTTTAATCTTTCTATTAGAAACTTCAGATAACCCACTGGTTTGAGGGTGATAGGAAGTAGAGATTCTTTGAATAACATTAAAGTTTTTTGCCAATCTCTGAACGTATTTACTCCTAAAATGGGATTGTCTATCAGTGATAATCACTCTCGGCATTCCATATCTGGTGAAAATGTTTTTCATTAAAAATCTTGAAACGCTTTTAGCGTCACAACAAGGTAAGGCTTGTGCTTCAATCCACTTTAAATCATAGTCTACCGTAGTTAATGTGTATAAGTTCTCGAATGAAGGAATAAATGGTCCCATGAAATCCAATCCCCAAACACGAAAGATCTCAACTTCTAACATGAAATTCAGAGGAATTTCATTTCTTCAAGATATATTGCCTACTCGTTGGCATCGATCACAAGTTTTTATGTATTTGTAAACATCTCTAAAGTCAATAGAATCCAGCTTGTAAAATTTTATAAGCAGTTTTATCAGTTCCAAAATGTCCTCCAAATTCAGATTAAAATTTTATAAGCAGTTTTATCGCTCCCAAAATGTCCTCCAAATTCAGAATCATGACATTTTTCAATAATTAATTCAGTTTCTTCATAAGGTACACATATTCTCATAATAAGATCCTTACATTGTTTATATAAATANCTGTTCATCCTTCAGGATAGATATGGGATTTGAGGTAAAGCGCACTTTCATCTAAACTATGAAAATTACGAGGTCAGTTTGACTTCATCTTTTTTAAAACTAAAATTTTTTTAAAAAAACGTCCTTCCAAAGTGGGCAACGGGATTTCAATTCCGATGACCGACAACTTCTTACGGGAAAACCCCACACCAAAAATAGTGCCGACAATGCATTCCGTATCTAGTGAAAATATTTTTCAATAAAAACCTTAAAACACTTTTAGCGTCACAACGAGGTAAAGCTTGTGCTTCAATCCAATTAGAAACGTAGTCTGCTGTAATCAATATATATAAGTTCCCCAATGAAGGAATAAATGGTCCCATAAAATCTAATCCCCAAACATCAAAGATCTCAACTTCCAATATGAAATTTAGAGGCATTTCATTTCTTCTAGATATATTGCCTACTCGTTGACATCGATCACAAGTTTTTATATATCTATAAATATCTCTAAATATAGTAGACCAATAAAATCCAGCTTGTAAAATTTTATAAGCAGTTTTATCGCCATCTCTAAAGATAGTAGGCCAATAAAATCTAGCTTGTAAAATTTTATAAGCAGTTTTACAATCGTTGTCCTCCAAATTCAGAATTATGACATTTCTGAATGATTGGCTCAGTTTCTTCAGTTCCCAAAATGTCCTCCAAATTCAAAATCATGACATTTTTGAATAATCAGTTCAGTTTCTTCACATCTCTAAAGATAGTAGGCCAATAAAATCTAGCTTGTAAAATTTTATAAGCAGTTTTACAATCATCCTCCAAATTTAGAATCATGACATTTCTGAATGATTAGCTCAGTTTCTTCATAAGGTACACAGTCTTCCAAATTCAGAATCATGACATTTCTAAATGATCAGCTCAGTTTCTTCATAAGGTACACATCACTCATAATCAGATCCTTACATTGTTTATATAAATAAGGCTCATCCCAAAAATATGTTTTTGTATCATGAATGAATTTCCTTTGTTGTTGCAATGTCAGCATAGGTGGCAAAATATCACTTACAATANTATACATCTCTAAAGATAGTAGGCCAATAAAATCAAGCTTGTAGAATTTTATAAGTGTTTTATCAATCACAAAATGTTCTCCAAATTCAGAATCATGACATTTCTGAATGATTAGCTCAGTTTCTTCATAAGGTACACATCNGAATATAGTAGGCCAATAAAATCCAGCTTGTAAAATTTTATAAGCAGTTTTATCGCTCCCAAAATCCTCCAAATTTAGAATCATGACATTTCTGAATGATTAGCTCAGTTTCTTCATAAGGTACACACCTTCTCATAATAAGATCCTTACATTGTTTATATAAATTAGGTTCATCACAAAAATATGCTTTCACATCATGAATGAATTTTCTTTGATGTTGCAATGTTATCATAGGTGGCAAAATATCACTTACAATATAATTAACATTATCAGCATATAATGGTATTTTTCACTCATTAATATTATAAAGTTGTTCATCAGGGAAATTGTCTGTAATTTCATTGTTGGTGTNTCAATAAATCTAATCCTCAAACATCACAGATCTCAACTTATAACATGAATTTCAGAGGCATTTCATTTCTTCTTGATATATTGTCTACTCGTTGACATTGATCACAATTTTTATGTATATATAAACATCCCTAAAGATAGTATGTCAATAAAATCTAGCTTCTAAAATTTTATAAGCAGTTTTATCAATCCCAAAATGTCCTTCAAATTCAGAATAATGACTTTTCTGAATGTTTAGCTCAGTTTCTTCATAAGGTACACATCTTCTCATAATCAGATCCTTATATTGTTTATATAAATAAGGCTTATCCCAAAAATATATTTTCGCATCATGAATGAATTTCCTTTGTTGTTGCAGTGTCAGCAGAGATGGCAAAATATCACTTACGATATAATTAACAATATCAGCATACCATGAAATTTTTCACTCATTAATATTATAAAGTTGTTCATCAGAGAAATTATCTGTAATTTTATTATCGATGTCAGATAATTCATGATTTTCCAATCTTGAAAAATGATCAGCAATTTGATTATCAATTCCCTTTCTATCAATAACCACAAGATCAAATTCTTGCATCAAAAGTNGTCTTCTAAATGTCCAGAGTGAGAAAAATTTTCTTTCATCCTCTAGTCTAGATGATCGAAGAAATCAGAGATATTATTAACTGCATTCATAACATTTTGTACCTCCTTCTCCAATTTCTTGATTTTACGCAGGATCACCAGTGTCTTGTCCGGAACTAAAGGTTGAATAGGCAGTGAATTTTGAGACGATTGATCCACCATAATATTCATATCATTTTCATCTTCATAGGCTGGGAATCTCTCAGTTGGGTCCAAAGGCTTCCAAGGAAGAAGTACATTTTCCCAATTTTCATAGGATACTTGAAACTGACTGCAAAGTAAGAAAATTGTAGAAGGGTGTCCAAGCCCATAAGTTGATCCATGAACGATCAGGCACAAAACAGACTTCACAATTATCGATCCAATATCGATTGGCAGTCCCATTTGGATGCAGTAATTCAGAATAGCACTTTCCTTAGAAACTTTACCGATCCTTATCGTCGGTAAAAGTTTTGCAGAAATGAAGAAGTGCCAGTGTTTAGAAACGGGATTTAGAAGTGTCGGGATGAAGTTGAAATAATGACAGTCAATAACCTTCTCGATCATATATAATTCATTGATTCATACAGGAGTAAAAATTATCCATCTACCTCGCACATAAACGACGCCCTGGTTGATTCCATGCAAGTTAGCATAAAATTCCTTCACCACAGGAACAATCATGGCGGCGGTAGTGTAGCACAACACTTCCCATCTTCACCGCACTATCATCTCTTCAATTGCCATCGAGGGATTATTCAATCCTCGATTTACAAATCCTCGTTCCTTGATTAATCTTTTCTTTGCCAGTACCTTGTTGAAGATTCGTTGCGCTTCCGCACTAATGAACTTTCCCCGGTTGAAAACTCGCATTCTCTGGTTTTCAAGGGAATTGGACACCATAAGGATGAATTTGGTGGAGTTTCACTTAGCTTTTGGGGAACTATGAACTTAGGAATCGAATTTGAGAGTTTAAAATGGGTCACTCCCGCCCAAAAACCGCCAAAAACCGCTCATTCAAACTCCAAAAACTGCCATCCCACCGGTCTCACCGTTGACGAACCTTTAGTATTTAATTGCCTGGACTCTCGGGAAAATCCCACCGTCGACGGCGTCGAGGGCGTCGTCGGCAGCCAAGGAAAAAATTGCACAGTTTCGCTCTGGTCCAAATGCGTTCCAATTTTTCTCTATGGATCCAATTTTTATGATGATTCAAGGGGTAAATAAGAGTTAGTTGAGTTCAATACTACCACTAACTAACGATAATTTCAAATAAAAACTACTGTAATTGCAATAAAAATAAAGATAACTATGGGTTGCCTCCCATAAAGTGTTTGGTTTAACACCGTCAGCCCGACTTATTCAGGTGTTATTCAGGTTGACTGATCATTAAAACTTCTTTAAAATTTGGTCTTTTACACTCAAAATACGGTTTTAATATGTGTTCATTCACTTTAAATCTATTTCTAGTCTTCTGATCTTCAATTTCAACAGCTCCGTAAGTATAAACTTGAGTCACAATAAAGGGTCATTTTCTGATCTTCAATTTCAACAGCTCCGTAAGTATAAACTTGAGTCACAGTAAAGGGTCCCTATCTTCTGATCTTCAATTTCAATAGCTCCGTAAGTATAAACTTGAGTCACAGTAAAGGGTCCCAAGAGACTTCAATTTAGGGAATAACTTTAGCCTTGTATTGTAAAGCAAAACTTCTTGTCCTGGTTCAATGTTCTTGTGGTTAATCTTCCGATCATGCCATAACTTTAGTTTCTCCCTTTAAATTCTGTCGTTATCATAAGATTCATTTCTTAATTCTTCTAATTCATTCAATTGTACAATCTCTTCTTACCAGCATCTTCAAATTATAATTAAACTTCTTAATCCCCCAATATGCTTTATGCTCCAATTCTACTGGTAAGTGACAAGTCTTTCTAAAAATTAGTCTGTAAAGAGTCATTCCAATAGGAGTTTTATTAGAAGTCCTGTAAGCCCATAATGCGGTATCCAGTCTAGTCGACCAATTTATTATACTAGGGTTTCAGTCTTTTCAAATATTTGCTTAATCTCTCTATTAGAAACTTCAGCTAACCCATTGGTTTGAGGGTGATAGGCAGTAAGGATTCTATGAATAATATTAAACTTTTGTACCAAACTCTGAATGTATTTATTCCTAAAATGGGATCCTCCGTCAGTGATAATCATTCTCGGCATTCTGTATCTAGTGAAAATATTTTTCATTAAAAATCTTAAAACACTTTTAGCGTCACAACGAGGTAAATCTCGTGCTTCAATCCACTTTGAAACGTAGTATACTGAAATTAATATGTATAAGTTTCCAAATAAAGGAATAAATGGTCCCATGAAATATAATCCCCAAACATCAAATATCTCAACTTCAAACATGAAATTCAGAGACATTTCATTTCTTCGAGATATATTGCCTACTCGTTGACATCGATCGCAAGTTTTTATGTATCTATAAACATCTCTAAAGATAGTAGACCAATAAAATCCAGCTTGTAAAATTTTATAAGCAGTTTTATCAATCCCAAAATGTCCTCCAAATTCAGAATCATGATATTTTTGAATGATTAACTCAGTTTCTTCATAAGGTACACATCTTCTCATAATAAGATCCTTACATTGTTTATATAAATAAGGCTCATCCCAAAACTTTTTATCAGACTGTGTGCGAACATTATAGGCCTACCGTCTCGAACCTTCAGACATGCAATATTGACTAAACTTTTTAAAATTCAAATATATGTGTTTTATATATAAATTTATGACAAATATTATAAATATAAACGAGTCATTAATGTTTTTGGAACGAGGAATGACAAAGCAAGGAATAAAAACCGCCGACGCAAATGTATTACTTGGAAATTTGACAAGTCAATATCAGGAGTCAAAAAGAACAAAACGCAACTCTATTATACAACTTCTTCGAAAGTTCGCAAACCTACCTCGGCCACAATATTCCACGGTCCCTTTTTTTTCCGGCTTCTCAAATCCGAAGGCTTTACTTTAAGACTTCAATATATGTATAAATATATATATATAGAGAGAGAGATTGAGAGGAGCCGACCTCTTTCTTGAGATGGATAAATATCGCATTAAGAATTAAATAATATAGTTTTTATGTTTATATTATTTGAAGTTTTAGTATAAAATAGTTTTTGGAGGGGTTGAAATTATTAAAATTATCTAATTTATTAAGAAAAACATATAATTTTAGGATAACAAATTGCTTGACACGGAGCGAGGAAAAGATATTAGGTTATGACTCAGTATCTGAAGTCTAATAGTTGGATGTTACGTGTCAAGTGGGTAAGCACCGACCAATCCCAATATATTATGGTGGGCCCACTTGACATGTGGTTGCCCACCATAGGACTCCAGATGCAAATTACGTCCGGAGTCGGGATGTATATTTGCTCCAGAGCGAGGGGGACAAATTTTAAAAATAAATATTTTATTAATATATCTTAACATTTTCGGCATTCTAATTGGAAAATTTAGAAATGGGCACAATCGTTGGTCTTACCAGGGACTAAATGAGGGTCTGCAGCTAAATAAGCTTTGCAGATTTTTTAAGAAAATAAATTTTTCACCTGCATTTTTTAATTAATAAGGTATCACTTGAAATATATGTATATTTAGGGTTGTCAAAAATCCGATATGCCAACCCGACATGAACTCAAATCAAAAAATCTGGGTTAGTTTTAAACCGAATGTTTTTCAAGTCGGTTAATTGAACCCAAAACCCAAACATGACTTGAATAAGCACGAAATTTTGGGACAAGTTATGGTTAGCAGATTAAGCTCGTGTTCTGGTCTTAGTTTAGACCCGTTTATTATTCGGGTCGAGTTCGGGTTGACCTTATTTGATTAAGATCATTTTCTGATCGGAAAAGAATCCAACCTGCTGATCTGAATTGGCACCTCTATGTATAATCATAGCTAACATTCAAACTTAAATTTTTACAAAAAAAAAAAGTCATCTAATTTTTGCACGAAAAAATTAAGTTAATTTTTAAAAGTTAATGTAGTTATGTTTTTATATGATATAAAAGATTTGAGTAGCATAGATGCAAGAATTTAATTTAATAATTAAATATATAAATACATAAAAATTGAGTGATGCACATGTAAAAGTCTCTTTCTTTAAATCACAATCCACAAATTTTTATCATCAAGCAAGAATCTCTAGTAATTTTTTAAGCAATAAATATTCAAACTTTAATTAAAAGTTATTCCGAACTTCAATTTCAATAAACTTATAATCAATATGACCAGCTTGACCATACAAACTCAGATAAAAAAAATCATTTTAACTTGAAAAAAAAAACATCTAACCTATGAAACAAGGAAACATGCACTATACTACAGAATATAATTGAAAAAAATAGGATATGATACGTCGTGAATAGGTTCTTGTATTTAATAAATTTTATATTATGAATTAATATAAATAAATATATATTCATTATTCTTTATTAAAAACATCATAATAGAAATTATACAATAGTAAAATTTAACTTCATAAATAAAATCATATGTTTATGAAAATTAATTTTATGATTTTATGAAAACTAATTTATAAAATTAGATATAATATCAACTTAACATCAGACATCACCTCAAATGCTATAAAACCTCAAGATGCTATAAAAATTCAGAGCTGCTGCCTCCCATCTTGTGATTTTAATGCCTCTCTTTGGCACAGCTTCTCATCTTTCACCAACTTAACTCTATTTAAAAAAAAAAATTTCCTTCCAATTCCTATGTATTTATATATTAACAAAAAATAAAAATTTTTACATTTGTACTATTCCAATTTTTCATATCAAATTAAAATATAACATTTTTTAATTTTTTAAATCTTAAGTATATGTTCTAATGTAAAAATTAGTTCTTATTTATAAAAATTTATGTTTGGTGGTAGGATTAAGATATATATATATATATATATATATATATATATATATATATATATATATATATATANACACAATGGCCAGTAACTCTTTTTAAGTAACAGTATAGTTAATTTAAGCATCATTAAGAGTTTTACTAGCGTTGTATATAACTTTAAAAATCTTTTCATACCTTTGTCCAAGGACAACTCAAATAGCATAATCACTAGAATCACACATCAGTTCAAATGGTTTCTCCAAGTTAGGTGAAACTATAATAAGGGTTGTGATTACTATTCACTAGCCTCACACATCAATTCAAATGGTTTCTCCCAGTTAGGTGAAACTATAATAGGGGCTGTGATTAATTTCTTCTTTTAATAACTCAAAGGCATTTAAACAGCTTTCGGTAAGTTCAAATTTCTTGTCCTTTTCTAAAAGTTGGCATAGAGGTTTGGTAATTTTTAAAAAATCTTTAATAAAATCCCTGTAAAAACCAACATGTCCAAAAAAACTCCTAACCTCTCTTACATTAGTTGGAGGTGTTAGTTTGGATATAACTTGAATTTTTGCAGGGTCTGCTTCCATACCATCTTCTGAAATTTTATGCCCAAACACAAATCATTTAATTTTGAAGATATAATAACATGTAATGTAGATGAGTCACCCAAAAACACATACTTCAAGTGGCTAGACAATATTTTCAACTCAGGTTCAGGTGGTTTTATAATTGACGGAACTAGATTCTTATCAGCATTTTCTGTAATNTTTTAATAGCAGAGTGATCAGTGTGCACAACACATTTAACTCCAATTAAATATGATCTAAATTTGTCTAAAGCATACACAATGGTCAGTAANCAGATCCTTACATTGTTTATATAAATAAGGCCCATCCCAAAAATATGTTTTCGCATCATGAATGAATTTCCTTTGTTGTTGCAATGTCAGCATAGGTGGTAAAATATCACTTACAATATAATTAATAATATCAGCATAACATGGTATTTTTCACTCGCTAACATTATAAAGTTGTTCGTCAGGGAAACTGTCTGTAATTTCATTGTCTGCATCAGATAATTCATGGTTTTATAATCTTGAAAAATGATCAGCAATTTGATTATCAATTCCCTTTCTATCAATAACTACAAGATCAAATTCTTGTATCAATAATATCCATCTAATCAAC
>JXCR01149005.1:130915-146276 GCA_002079205.1 Phalaenopsis hybrid cultivar
AAATTTGCGCATACAATTTAAAAGTAGTACTCAGTAATATAATTAAAAATATAAATATAAATATACAAATATATAGATAAGTTGCAATTTAAGTAAAAACTTTTTAATAATTCTAATATGTCTGTTACTCTTAAAATTCTCCCCGGCAACGGCGTCAAAAACTTGACCGACCTTTTTTTTTTGTAAATCGACAATTACAAGAATTTGATGGCGCTACTAGAAGATTTAAATTCCAGCAACGGTGTCAAAAACTTGACTGCGAATTTATATATATGTGTTTGATTTAATAAAGATGTATAGATATAATATTCAGTAATGTTAAAGTCAAATTTGTCAACGCAAGTATACGTATCACTCAAATAATATAGGGCTCTAATGGAGTCCTAGTTATCGATCCCACAAGGAGAAATATAATACTACAGACTAAGGCTTAATAAAAATTAATACTTTAACTACAAAGACAATGTTCAATTTGCTTATCTGTCACTAATAGGCAATTGAAATAAGTAGATAATTTGGATAACTAGTAAATAACTACTTATCTGTCACTAATAAGCAATTGAAATAAGTAGATAATTTGGATAACTAGTAAATAACTAATGATAGAAAGTAGGGTTAAATTAGATATTCAATATCTAAGAAAGCATCATTTTCCTTGTCAAGAAATTATAGTTAATGGATAAAATAAATTAGTTCAATTTATATTGTGCCAAATAGGAGCATACCTATTCTTTACCCTTTCGTCCAAGCATAAAGAACTTTGATTAATCCTATGCTTGGTTACTGATTCTGCAGCTAGGCTGGGAGGATACCGGCTCTCACTTCGGAGCTCCCATGNTTTTTTATAAACCCTCATAAGTCCAACAAACTCAGAGAAATAAATTTTATATTTTTATAATTTATATCAAATTAATAATAATTTTTTTAGTGAGAAAATAACGAAAATACATTTTAGGCATGTAGAAATTTATTTTTAATTTAGAAAAATTAGGAAAAATATTTTCAGAGGTCCCAAGTGATCAAGGAACAATTTCAAACATATTAAGTTATTTTTTTATTTTTAAAAATTTTGATTATTCTAATTATTTTTAATTCAAAATATAGTTTTAAAAATAAAATATTTTCACAAAAATAGCTTTTATTTTTTATTAAATGCCCCTAATCACAAGAAACTCAGAAAAATTCTTTTTGTAATTTTTCTAAGCTTATTTAATTTAATATAATTTATTTTGTGCAAAAATACTATTTTTACTTATAAGACCCACTTTAATGGCCAAATCAACTTAAATAAATTTGAAATTTTTACAGTGAGTTTAAATGATTATTATGAACAATGTGGAATTGTTTTTGTAAATTTTTAAATTATATATTATTTAAATAAATTAATACAAGGTAAAAATATTTAATTAATAACTGGAATATAAAAAATTATTCAAATCATCACAATATTTTTCATAAGCTCCTTTGACCACATGAAACCTAACAAAATTGATTCAATAATTTTCTCAGGAATATTTTAATTTATATGATTAATCAAACCCAAAATAGCCACTTAGACTTAAAAAATAGGGTTAGAAGCACAGAGGTGCTTTCTAACTTTGGAAAAATCAGAGGAGGTGTCGTCTGTCATGAGGAACCAACCCTAAAATTTCAAGCCATAGTGATTAGTATTTAATCATAATGAATTAAAATACCTCAAATAGTATTTAATCAAATATAACTCATATGAATTACAAATAATTTTTATTTTTTGTCCACATTATTTTTCTATGTTCACTGAGTAAGAGGGTATTTTTAATTTTTTTTATGATTTTTTTTAGAGAAAGATATTAATTTTTGAAAATCATGCACTCAAATAAATCTATAAAAAATTATATTTTTCTAATTAAACACACGGAGCCTGCTCATCCTGTGATGGCTCCATGCTCACACGTAGTGCTCTGCCTTTTGATGCTGGCATCCACCTCATTCGCCACGCAACTCACACGTAGTGCTCTGTCTTTTGACGCTGCCATCCACCTCATTCACCATGCGACCCGCCTTTTCGCTCCATCACTCATCCAACACAATCTTAGCCATCCATGGAATAAATGCGTGATCGGATGAAATCCATTCATCTTTCCCAAATGACCTAACGTGTGAGTCTTTCACACCAAAACCTTAACATCTTCGTCTTGACTCAACCAAATTGTGCCTGATTTGTTTCTAAACATCTTATAAGGTATGAAATACAGTAAATACATATAGAGAATCAAAATAAGCTTGAGTTAGAGTTAGAGCTCAATACCTTTATCTGTTAGGGGAGGCCTCAATCAGATGGTTGTGGTAGCTTTGATTGGGTCCAACAAACCTCAAGATGAAGCCTCAGGCCTTGGTGAATTTTTTAGCTTTGTTTTTTTACCAAACTCAATTTCAAGTGTTGAGCAGAGTCTATGCTAGGGGCTCTATGTGATGGGGCTTTTATAGGAATCAAATCCACTCACTGTGGGGATGGTGTGTGTGCAGTTAATTGGAGTTTGGTGGACTATGGAAGTGTGGGGAGATCTGTCTTGGTTTTATGACAAAATTTGACCTCAAAATTGAGCTCTCAAATGGGAACCAGAGGAGGAAAATGGTTGCAATGGGCTTAGGAGTTCTTGGAGAGTGTTTGAGAGCAATTGGGCAGGGTCTCCCCAAAGAAGTTTGATCTCTCTCTCTTTTGTCCATGGGAGGGGGGTTTAAATAAAATGGCTTGGGTGGCTTCCAAGACCATTTAGTGGGTGCTAAATGATTCTTATGTGGATGGTTTCAAAGTGTTAAGGCTAAATGGAAATGGCGAGCTAAGATGGGTGAGTTTGGGTTTGAATTTAGGCATGGAGGCTAATGGTTTTGGCTCCTATGGTGACTACGGTGGATGGCAATGGCAGGAGGGGTTCTCAGGTGGCTCAAAAACCTCAGGGGAATCAATCACAATAATTAATTATGGTTGGTGATGAGTTTTAGCGAAAATATATTTAGCATAAGCAATTTAGGAAACAAATCATCTGATTTAGGGAACCCTTGGTCCATGGCTCACCTAGGGTGTGCTAATTGGATCTAGCTTGGTCACTAAGGTTCATATAGTGGTTGTGGTTTCAATTATTTGGTCATCTTGGTATGACTAAGTCGATTTTGGTGCATGGATTCAATTTGAGTCAAATTGGCTTGAAGGTGGGTTTAGGTTAAGCTGGCCATAACATTAAGCCCAATTGATTGATTAATTTTGTTTGGATGATTGTCACAAGGAGTTTAGAAAAGTTTTGAGGTGATTTTGAGTTGATTTGGAGGTTTAATTTGAGGGATTTTGACATTTGGTCAATTTTGGGATGTTGGGTTAGACTTGAGTTTAGGTTGGGCTAGAGTTGGGTTAAGCCCAAATTGATGGTTGAAAATGGTGTAGGGGAATATCATGAATAGTTGTTAACATCAATTTGGGGTCAATTTTTGGGTTTCAGCATTCAATTAGGTGACATTTGGGCACATGGTTAGTTTGGGGCAAAATTGGGGTTTGGACATAGGTTGAAATTGGGTGAAATTTAAGCATGATCAAGGTAAATTTAAGGTTCAAATTGATGTGTGGGAACATTTCAAAGAGTTTATAATGCATAACTGAGGTAGTTGGATAGATTTACGGGTTCAATTTAGGTGGATTTTGTTCTTAAGACAAATTGGGGCTTTTTAATTTGGGTTGAAATTGGACTCAAATGTGGGTCAATTGGACTTGGAATTGGTTTGAATTGAATTTGATTATGATGATTTTGAATCTAGAATTGAAATTTGGGGGAATTACGGTCAAACTGAAGGACATTTTGGGTAACTTTTGGGAAAATGGGCCTTTAAGGGCAATTTTGGTGGTTTTGGTCAAAATAGTCCAAATTAGTTTTAGGGACATTTGAGATGATTTTGGAGGTCTTGGAAAAGTTTGGGCTACCAAAGATATTTTTGTAATTTTGGCAAACTTGGAGGTATTTTGGTAATTTAGGAAATTTTGGAATGTTTTAAGCAATTTGGGTTGTTTGAAATGATTTTTGAACAAATTTGAGTACTTTGGGTGAAATTGAGGATTTTGTTCGAATTTAGGGTTTGGGGGTGTTTAGGTAATATGAGTAGGTTTGGGGGGAGGGGTGCAAAGGATGAGGTGGATATTTTAGTGTAATTGGAATGCCAACCACCCAATATGAGCCATGAACCATTGGAATCCACATTTGGGTCCTCTATGTACTGGCCATAGCTAAACCTTAGCCTAGAGCTAGTGGGCCTAAGGGACCATCTACATGAGTAGGATCAAAGCCTAGACCGTCCTATGGAGATTTGGGTTGTGAGTGAAAGTGAGTGCAAGTGAGTGAACTAGCTCTATACCAACACCCAGGGTTAACCTTAAGGCCAGACAGTCTTATGGGGATTCCCCTTGAGCTTCCGCATATTGACTCCACCTACTAAGTGCTAGAGGTTAGGACTAATACGTGGAACTTCAATTTGAGCAAAGAATGATTTAGAGTTACTAATGGTGAGGGTTCCCTTTCTAATCTTCTAGGAATACTCAACAGGAAAGTCCTATGGCTATACCTTAGGCTACTAAAGAGGAAAGACTAAACCTCAACCAAAAGTGAGGTCAACAGCTAGACCCCCAATAGGTGTGGGGTGTCGAGCAAGCACACTGCATGTATTTGCGTTGACTGACGAGATCAACAAAACCAACATAGATTTTTAAGTCAACAGACCTTGAATAGAGTGTAACATTGAGTGACCATTCTCTCCACTCGGGAAAAGAAAAGAGACTACAGGAACAATCATTGGGCAAACCGACACTGCTAGTAAAGATTTGATTTGAATTGAATGTTTCAAAATTTACTTCAAATTTTAATTTTAATTTAAGATCTCAAGGAGATAAAATTATGCACGAGGAGACCAGATTGAGTGAAAACTGTAAGGAACCACACCTAACTTAAGAGGAAACACAAGTGCAGAGATGGGAATAAGGCTTGAAGTGGTCTAACCCAAATGCAAGGATGGTAATAGGGCTTGTAGAGGCCTACTCCAAATGCAGACATAGGAGTAAGGTGTGAAGAGGCCTACCCCAAATGAAAAGATGGTAATAAGGCATGAAGAGGCATACGCTAAATGCAAAAAGGGCAATAGGGCATGAAGAGACCTATCCCAAATAAAAAGAGGGGAGTAGGGTGTGAAGATGCCTTCCCCAAATTTAAATATGGGAATAGGACGTGAAGAGCCCTACTCCAAACGCTAACATGAAAATAGGGCGTAAAGAGGCCTACCTCGAATGTAGAGATGGGAATAGCCTGTGAAGATGCCTATGTTGAATGCTAAGATGGCAGTAGAGTGTAAGGAGGCCTACCCCAAATGCAGAGATAGGAATAAGGCATGAAGAGGCCTACCTTGAATGCAAAGATGGGAATAGGGCGTAAAGCAGCCTACCCCGTATGCAGATATGGGAATAGGGCATGAAGAGGTCTACGCCGAATGCAAAGATGAAGAATACGGTGTGAATGCAAAGATGGGAATAAGGCATGAAGAGGCCTGCCTTGAATGCAAAGATGGGATTAAAGCATGAAGAGGCCTACCCCAAACGCAAAGATTGGAATAGGGCGTGAAGAGGCCTACCCCGAATGCAGACATGGGAATAGGGCGTGAAGAGGCCTACCTCAAATGTAGACATGAGAATAGGGCGTGAACAGGGCTACCTTGTAAGCATACATGGGAATAGTGCTTGAAAAGGCCTACAACCAACGAAAAGATGGGAATAGGGTGTGAAGAGGCCTACCCCAAATGAAGACATGGGAATAGGGCATGAAGAGGCCTACCTCGAATGCTAATATGGGAATAGAATGTGAAGAGGGCTACCTTAAATGCAATGATGGGAATAGGTTGTGAAGAGGCCTACCACAAATTCAAAGATGGGAATAGGGTGTGAAGAGGCCTGCCCTAAATTTAAAGATGGGAATAAGAATTTAGGCACTAACCCCATGAGTAACATGAAAATAGTGTAGAGAACTTGTGGTGTGAGTTCATAAATATGTAACATGTGAAGATTGACATTGGTGAGGAAAACTCGTGAGACTTTGTATAGAGTATGAAACTCTGATAGATGTGAAGAATTTGTTGCAAACAAGAATGATCGTGCTCCACAAGCAAAGAATAGGAGACCTGAAACTCGAGGGAAACAAACTGAAGCAATTTTATTATTTTCTTTTCTTGTTGTTATTATAACATTTAACTATCAAAGTATATATTTTCAATACTTAATTTTTGTTGGTTGATTTTTAAAAAAAAGTTTAAATTTTTATTTTATCGTGGTTAATTTTATTACAAAATTTTTGGACCTAATCATAGATGATTAGTCGAATAAATAAACTCAGAACAATCCACATCTCAAAATCTCATTTTAAGCAATGTCACGTTGCTTAATATGTTTTCAAGTATCGTCCATTAATCAGTAGCATAGGCCTTTTGCCAAAAAAATCCACCAGTTGTTTGGATCCTCCTGGATATAACCTTTCTACGACATATGGTCCCTCCCAAGTTAGCTCAATGTTTCTACTTATCTTGAGACGTGCAAGAATAGGCATTTGTACCAATTTATCATGATCTTGTGCCATCCTTGCTGGGTAAAGTTCCAAATTATATTGTGCTTATAATCATTTTCTCTAAAGGCTATCCAATTCCTCAAGCCTGAGTTTTACACATTTTTTTGTTGTAATTTGGTTGCCGATGGTGACTCTGAGAGACGGTGTCTGAACCTCCAGTGATAGTATGGCGTCAGACTCGTACACAAGTGCGTAGGGCGTACATTGAGTGGGAGTTCTGATCATGAAGCTTCTACAGTCTGTTGTGTCAATCTCTTTTTTTTCATTCAGTGCCTTCTTCAAAATCTGTACAAATGTATTATTGAAGGCCTCAACTAGGCCATTTGCCCTGGGGTAGTAGATCGTAGATTATCTTTAGCCTATCTCATGCCGCTTGACGAAGTTGTTGTTTTTGGTGCTTTTTAAGGTTGTCCCATTGTCATAAATTAATCTGCGCAGTACACAGAAACGATAGACAAGTTGATTTTTAAAAAATGGAAGGATGTATTGTATTGTAACACCTCGTAGCGACACTACCTCTGCTTACACGGAGATGTAATTCATAGCGACAGGAATGAATCTATGTCCCTTAGAGGATAGAAAGTCTATCAAACATATTATGTCTGTGCCCCAACACTCTAATGGTCATGAGGCAACAGTTGGGTGTAGCACATTTGGAGGTTGGTGTAAGACCACCTAATGCACTTGACACTGTGACACTTTCTAACTATATCCATGCAATCAGACATCATTGTTGACCAATAATATTTGAGCCTCTTGATCTTCATTTTCATCTTCAGTCTTGACTGATGAGCTCCACACAATTCGGTATGTACTTCTTTGCCGATACTTTACACTTTTGCTCTTTTTAGACATCACAGCCACATCTGATTGAACAATCTTCTGTATAGAACATCACCCACTAGGGCGTATAACATAGCTCTTCTTGTGATATGATATGTCTCAGACTTGTCCTCTGACAACTTTCAAGTATGTAAATATTCTATTAATAGCTTACGACAATCTTTGTTGTTGTTAGCAACTGTAACCGTCACTCCTTCCTCTTTTTTGAGCCTGTGTAGATTATCGAGGTTAATTTGAAACAAAATCCATCATCCTTATACTGTAATATCAATGGAATCCTTCAGTTGATAAGCCAAATCCTTAGCAAGTTTTGCTAGAGTGCCCGCATGGGCATTATCGACTCAGAGAATTCAGTACAGAGTCACACTGGGAATACGTTCTAACAAATTCATTATATACTGGTGGTATTTCACTAGCCTTGGTTTCAGAAGTTTATATTGTCTAGTGACTTATTGAATGACGAGTTATGAGTCACCATAGATGAAAATATTGGTTTTATCCATCAACATTGCCAATTCCAATTAGTGATTAATGCTTCATATTCTGTTTCATTGTTTATGCGTGGCTCTATCAAGTGATAGAAGAATCTCAACATGCCCTTATATGGCATGATGAAAATCAGCCTAATTTTTGCTTTTCCTGATATAACTGCTCCTGATCCTTTATCTTTTATGGTTGATGATGCTCCATTAAAGTACATTCCCCAGCGTTGTACATAAAGAATTCCATTTGTAATACTTGTTCATATGGTAATTCATCATTAAGAGGGGATCCAACTTGAAGTGGGTGTGCGACGAGAAAATCTTCTAAAGTTCGTCCCATGATAGCACGGAGGGGAACAAAGTTATAGGAAACTGTAATAAAATCATCGACCACCATGCTAACCTCCCAAAAGTGTTTGTCAAGTCATCAAATATTGCAACGAATTAACTTTTAAAATAAAGGTAAATCTTATGATTAGGCATTTAATATCTAAGCTTTTGTCAGGGAAAATTAAAGCTAGACAATGCTTCACAATAGGTGGATACCTTACCTTCGTCGTTATTATAAGGTCACTCAACTAGTTAGCAGTGCTCTGAGAGAGTCTTCTAAGGCTGTGGTATAAGGTATCAAGGGTTTTCCTGAGATAGGGGCTACCAAAAAAGGAGGTGTCATTAAGTATCGCTTAAAATCTTTAAAGGTCCGCTGACATTTCTCTTCCTAAATGAATTTGGCATCTTTTTTAATTAATGCTGAGAAGGGCTAACACCTACCTGAGAGATTAGAAATAAGTGTCTTAGATATGCCAACAGTTAATGGAAGAAACGTAGTTGTTTCAAGGTTTTAGGAGGAGGCATTTCCTAGATAGCTTGAATCTTATGCAGGTCGATCTCGATTCCAGGAAGATTAACAACAAATCTTAGAAATTTCCTAGAGTTAACACCGAATGTACACTTTAATAAATTCACGTTGAGATTATATTGTCATAATTATTCGAACATGATCCTCAAATAGTACAAATGTTCTACTTTTTATTTACTTTTGTTGACCAAGTCATCCACGTAACATTCCACTTGGTTGTGAACGAGATCATCGAAGATCTTCGTCATAGCTCATTGGTATGTCGCTTCGGCGTTCTTTAACCTAACTGACATTACTATGTAGTAAAAGATCCTAATCAATATTCTGAATGTTGTAAGTGATGCATCTTCTAGAGCCATCTTGATTTGATTATATCCCGACTATCCATCCATGAGGGAGAAAATTTCATTTGTCGAAGAAAAATCCACCATCATTTTTTGTATCAACTTTGAAAATTCATCTTTTGGGCATGCTTTGTTTAAATCCCTGAAGTCAACACATACACGAATTTGTCTATTTTTCTTCTTAAATGGCACGATACTGGCTAACCATGTGGGGCATTGCTCTTCTCTTACAAAATTAGCATCTGTTAACTTCTTCAGCTCAGTAATGACTTGGTTCTCTATTTCGAGGGGCTTTATTTTGAAAGCTTCTTCTAGTAGGGTTATATCTTTGTCCACCTTGAGTTAATGGACTGCAACTTCTGCTCGTAGTCCTGACATTTCATCATAGCTCCAGACGAAGCAATCTTTAAATTCTGAGTGTAACTTTATCGATTTAAAAGATTCTTCTTTGATGAGTAGAGAACTTATAAATATAGGTTGGGGCTACTCCTCAATTCCAAGTTTAATTTCTTTCAGTTCATCAATAGTTGATTTAATTTTTTCCTCAAATTTTGGTGGGGCATCTTCTGTTAACTGATCTTGAGAGTCATCCTCTACATGGAAGCCATCCTCTTCCA
This sequence comes from Phalaenopsis hybrid cultivar, assembly GCA_002079205.1. Taxonomy (NCBI): domain Eukaryota; kingdom Viridiplantae; phylum Streptophyta; class Magnoliopsida; order Asparagales; family Orchidaceae; genus Phalaenopsis; species Phalaenopsis hybrid cultivar. The sequence continues at coordinate 140,684 of JXCR01149005.1, forward strand.
ACTCGTTAGTAACAACCATGCAAAATTTTGCATCATGGACTGATCCTATAGTACCAAATTTGAGACCCTTTTTTGAGTTAAGAGTTCGACTTTTAACATTCATGATTTTTCAAAATGTTGTAATTTATCTTTTGACATTTTTTTTTTCAAATATCTCTATTGAATTAACATTTGTACACAATGAGAAAAGTAACCAAAGGGTAATTCCATTAATTCATTACGATTTTCATCCAAATTTACATGACTTTCAAGATTAGCAGAAGTAGAAGCACGGTAAAACTTGAACCAACGCTACAGAATTCCTTAACTTTAAGCTCTCGACCATTTGAGAGTGAATCGGAGTAAGGGTCATGACATTCACATAGTAGTTTATCCAATCATACATCGACTCATATTCAATTTTCTCCTCATCTTCTTAGGATATCTCGTACTGTGGTTTCTTCTATTTAATCATCATCATTTCCTCCTTAGAACTTTCTTCATCATTAATGTTGATGGTCGGCCGATTCCATTCATAAATCATATTAGATCTTCCTCTTCCACATCCCCGGCCTTGACCTCGGGAGCACATACTAAAAGAACCCCCACCAACTTTTTGCAAAATAGTGGTGGAAGATTGCTGAAGTGGAGCTGAATGGCTTTGCTATTATAATCCTTCAGAATCTTCACTTTTTTCATCACCACTTCATGAGAGAAGAAAGTTTTCTTTAGAGGCACATAGTATGCGGTGAAATGCATTGGTGTAGAGACCATAGAACCATTTTGTGTTCGTGAATCCAAGTTCAACCAAGTAGAGCATTAAATGAGGTATGGTCATTGATGATACGAAACTTGGCGGTTGTTACTAGTTCTCCAACTTTCATAAGTAATGTAATGGATCCAAAGGCTCTCTCTCCCTTTTGGTTAAATCCTCTCAACATCATTTTATCAGCTTTAAGCTCCTGAGCTTTGATTTCCAAATAGGTCAATGTCTGTAGACTCATCAAGTTAAGTGATGCTCTAGGATCTACAATGTTGGTTACCCCAAGCTGTTCTTTTAATGAGAAAACTTCATCCGATGATGTTTTGGCCAATTGAGCTAAGAAAATTTTTGGATCAAGCAATGTTGTAACCAGAGACTCTCTCATCTCCTTTGATAGGATTATAGCATCTTAGATGCTTAGTTTGGCTAGAAACTTCCTAATATGATCTTGCGCGTTATAATCCTCTTTACCCCTCCATCCTTTACTTGGTTATGTGTTTCTTTTGGTAGCAGAGGTGGAGGTAACTCTTCTCGAGTTATTATTTTCTTTCATTTATCTGTCAGAGCTGTTCTCGGTGTAAGACCTTTCCACTTCGTAACTTCACTTCTGTAATTTCCACATCTCAAAATGCTATAGGCAACACATCTAGTGCTTTTTTTATTGGAAAGATCCAACTTAATAACAAGTATTGCACTGTGGCACTCAAGGATTGGTTCCTCACTCTCGATGCTATCGTAATCGGTATAGTCGATATCTTCTTCAATCTTGCTAACGGGTTCATTAGACTTAAGTACAATTTGAGGATTAGTTTGGGAATTGAGATCAAAGTTAGATTGAGCAAAATCAGTTTTGTAATCACTAGAGACAGTTAAAATGTAGCTGAAATCATAATCATTATATTCATAAGACCCCGGAGGGGCAAAAAGATAATCATACTTGGTCAAGGGTTTGAGGATTTTTTTTCCTCGAATTCAAGATAGCCAATCTAACAGAGGCAGCTCCTATCCTACCCCCCATACAATCAGTCTTCATGACATCGCTCTTTTCTTTGTCTTGTTGTGGCTATTTCTCTGGTGGAATTTCTATCTCTGGCTCGACATGTTGAAAACTTTGAACAGAGGCTTGTGCTGAAGCGGTCTTAATTTGATTTAGCATTTTCTTGGATAAATTATTCCAAACCATACTCTATCCATCTTTTTTTGCATATGGATCTATCGTAACAATTGGCTCGGCTAAAATCATATTCACCAAACCTTTTTCTTGTTCTTTTTAATATTCTTTTGGGATTTTTATATTCCCTTCTTTAAGGTTCTTCTCGATGCAATCCTTAAAGAAGATACAATCCTCTATACTGTGCCCAAGCATCCTGAGGTATAGGAAATAATTAAATTAATCCCATTTGTTGACTTCCGCAAGTTAGTTTAGATCTATTAACCTGAACTCTGATTTCTTCATTAGATTTCTAAACATCCTGGGTACAGCTTCGCTTTGAAGGAATACACCGCTTTCTTTCATTTTGACATGGATTAACCCATTTTATTCTCTCTTCAGTATGATCCTCCATGATGCGGTTGCTGGCTTGACTGACCATACTGTTGTGTTTATTCTTGTGCGTGTTGTGATGACGACTGAGAATCTTGACAGGAATTTTTTGCATGTATTTTTATTTTTTTTTCCTTTATCGATGGTTGCCACTGTCCCAGACTTCTTTTCGAATATTCAGGTTATTCTGGTCTTTTATGATTTTTCTTGAGAATCCATGTGTTTAACTTCCTCTTACAGATTGCTAACTTTGCTAAGTAGCTTCTTGAAGGATTTAATGGTGAGTCCCTTGAGCATGAAAGCTACCCACACATGAATGCTTTTGAGTAAGATCTCAATCTCATGACGTTCAAGTAACGGAGGTTCACATTTCATACTATGGTTTCTCCACCTCAAGATATAATCCACTAAAGTTTTGTTAGGTTTTTGCTTTTCTACTACGAGATCTCCAATAGAAACATGATGTTGCGCTCCGACAAATCTCTTCATGAACAACTGTTCTAATTCAACAAATGTTTTAACTGATCTTTTGGGTAAATTGACATATCAATCAAATGTGATTCCCAACAAGATATTGACAAACTAACTGAAATGTAAGGCCTCGTTACCTCTGGTGTTACCACAACTAGCTCAAAAATCAGTTGTATGCTACCTGGGATTTTCGGTCCAGTCAAATATCTTAAAGTTTGGTGACACAAAACCCTTAATGTAGTGTACGGCTTCAAACTCCTCTAGGTAGGGTCTAACCTTCAAAATTAATGCACCACCTTTAAACTAGGTTAAGGCCTGCCGAACTTGTTTGAGCATCTATTTAAATTCCTTTTCTAGTATAACACTTGACAGAGAATCCTTTTCCTGTTGATCATCTCTGGTTGTTGGCCATGTATGATTATCTTACTAGTACAGGACTTGACAGATTATCCCTCCTTTCATTGGTGATATGTATAATCTCTGGCTGATTAACTTCCAAAGATGCTAACTGTTGGAGTTAAGACTGTCCATGAACTTTAGCCATGATGGCCGTGGCAGTGGCCATCTCTTCTATTCTTTTCTCCATTTAGTTGATTTGCTCATCCCTAAGGAAGACAACACTACGCAAATCATCTACAACATTCTCTTTGATGAGAGGTTGAGCATTGCATGCAGATGCAGCGGCTCTACTTTGATGACATAAATGTCCATGAATTCTTCCTCAAGTTAATCATTAAAGTCAAAATCATCATCATCAATCAAAATTCCATGTTCTCGGGCTAACTCAGAAATCTAGACCCTGAGCTTCGTAACCTTTTTCTTCAATTATTGATTCTTGTATCATCTTAAGAACTGGAGGACTCTGCTTAACATCCTCTACTTGCTCTTCCATCTCGCTGACAATAGCTGCGACAATTTCACATAATTCAGACCCTTGATTCATTCCACGATTTGTCCCTGCAGACTCACTGAACCGTATTGGTACGATAACCTTAGATACCCGTACCCTTTTCTTTGACGGTGATATCTTGAGATGGGTTGTCTTAGTAGAGGCATCAACACGTCAGAGAGAGGCATGCTCCCCATGGTGTGAACCATAAACAATATCGGGTAACCTTTTCTTCTTTTCCTTCAAAACTTTAGAGACATCTCTATGACTAGGACTTGGTCGAATTCTCTGACCCATACGTTACTTAACCAGTCGACGACTTGCAAGTTTTAGAATAACATTAGTTGAATCAGTGGCGATGGTAGTATTATCAATTCTGCTTCCCACGTGAAATCTGACGGGAATGCGAGCAGGCAAAGTTTCAATTGATCCTTGAGCTCGTCTAGCAAATATGACATATCTTAGAGTTTCTTTCTTCATGCGAGGGGATATTTCACATCATGCTCATTTAAGTAATTCACTGACAGAACAACCTTCCTTGGCAGCTAATCTATGAAAAAATGTATTAACTCGGGTGATAAGAGTGGGCTTCTTCCTTTTTCCCACCATGTCCATGAAGTGACGGTAAGGTAGAGAAAATCTTCTAGAAACCCCCATACCCATCGGTGTCCATTAATGCATGTAACCTTATCCCTCGAAGAAGCAAATAGGTCTCTAATAATCCTGGTTCCTCCTGATGAGGAATTTCATCAACAGACACCTCTTCAGAAAACTGGAATTTAGTAGTCTTTCGATCCTTTTGGCTGCGGTTTCTTCTTTGTGACCGAGTTAATGGCACAAACTTTGAACTTGATCAAATTTTAAATACCGATGGTGGAACAAAAATTATTTCAATTGTATCTTCAATGATCATGACCTCTTTTCCCTCAGCAGAAATGGGAACAACAGACTTGGCAGGCGTTGTGGTGGCAGAAGTCTTTACTATCATGTATAAATGGAACTCCTGGGGACTGTTCAGGTTGAACTCAGCAGATGGCTCCTAAACTTCAAGAGTGGCAACTTGCATTATGAAAAATGGAGCTTTTCCGAGCACTACTTCAAGATCATCGAATCCGGCTCCAAACTTGATGGCAGGAGCAACATTGCGGGCATCACGACTCGTTATCTGGTTACAAGAGGAAGTGAGTGTGGGGAATGCCATTGCAGTAGCTTCATAAAGAAAGCTCCTGGGGTTAGTTATTTGGCTAACACTTTGTAACTCTAATACAAACACTAAAAATAAACAAAGGTCTATCTATAGACTGGGTAGTCTTTCTTTTGTTTTTTTGACTTGTGATGTTTTTAAAAGTTTAGTAGAAATAGTTTGAATGTAAAGGGATTTAGTTAATATAAGAAAGCAAGTGAATCACAACACAATTAAATTTAGTTTTTAAAATAGAAAATTAAATTCAAAGAGGAAAGTAAAGTTTAGGACCCAGTGCTGGACCAACTTTACAACGCAGAATCCCTAGGCGAAACTAGTCCACCAACACACCTATTGGGGGTCCGAATCCACACAAAGATAAAAAGTCCTAATGAACTCCTGAACCTCTATGTTCAAAGGTTGTTGAACAGAGGGTCCTAAAGTCAAAAAGTGTTGACCGTACTTACCCAAGAAAGAAATCAATGAAGTATGTCAATAGAAGAAAGGTAATCTGGTCTAGAAGAGACATGAATATATTACCGGAGTATAAAGATAATATTCATTGATTAATATGGAGAGAGAAGCCTAATCCCCAGTGGAGTCTTCAGAAGCTGTGGGCACTAAAAGGTTAAGGAGTTCCCTGTTAGATGTTGTCAGTCACCGGAATCGAAATCACATCGCCCGCTTTGGAAAGGTACTTTAATTTACAAACATAGATATATAGATATATAGATATATAGATATATATATATATATATATATATA
>JXCR01149005.1:151659-176183 GCA_002079205.1 Phalaenopsis hybrid cultivar
ATATATATATGCTGTGTGTGTATCTTCTTCTTGGTGGCGGCCGATTCCCTAGCTCTGCTAGGGTTTCTGCATCAAGGGTGACTTCTGTCTTCTTCTTATTTTATTTGACTATTTGTTTGGCTTTTTCTTCATTTTGTTGTTTCTTTTTAGTGTTTCTCTAGTTTGGAGGAAGTTTGGTTGTTGTCTTCTCTCCCTTGAGTCATTGAGTTACTATTCCATTGTTGGAAGCTTTCACTGCCTTTTCTCTGTGAGAGCTTTTATCTACAGACAATGGCCTCCCCAATCTCCATTGACTTGAAAAATAATGTCCAATGGTCAAAAGCCGCCTTTCCTGATGTGGTGGGGAAGGGTTTTGAGACTCTGCAAAATGTTTAGAATCTTGTGTTTCCTCAATCATATCATGATGCTACATTTGGAAAAGTGGTATGTCCCTTTGTGAAACCATTATGTAAAAAAGGAGGCAAGGTGGCTGCTTTATTCTCTGATACTGAAATTTGCTGGTTGTGGCTCGAAAATTTGCTCTGGTGGAAAAATTTCAATTCAGCCACCCAAAAATGGATGAAATCAGAAAGTATTTTGATGACTTGAAATTGGTTGGTGCTTGGAAGGTTGAGTTGATGGATGGAAGAAATATTATGATTCAACTAGCTAAAGAAGAGGATTATGCAAGGCTTTTTGCAAAATAAGTTCTACTTTTGGATGGTATCTTTATTAAATTATTAAAATAGACCATAGATTTTGATCCCTCAAAGGAACCCCCAATAGTTCACATTTGGTTTAAACTTCCTGGGTTGAAGCTACATTTCTTCAATCACCAAGTCTTGTTTACTATTCGCACTGCCCTTGGAAGACCTATGAAGCTTGATGCTCCTACTTTCAACCTCTCAAGGTCATCTGTCGCTAGAATCCTGGTGTAAAGGACATCACCCAACCTGAAATGGATGAAATATGGCTAGGCACAACTAATAATGAGTATTGACAGAAAATTGTTATGGAATAAAGGCATTATTACTGTCATAATTGTAAGATGCTTTGGCACACTGACAGCAAATGCTTCAGACTGCATCTAAGGAAAAAGAAACTTGCCCCTAGACACATCCTAGTCCTACAAATCAAAATACTTCACTACCTATGGAACCTGTATGGAACCTGCCTCCCCCACTAAGACCTTGGCCCAAAATCTTGACACTGATCCCCAACTTCCTTTAAAAACTCTAACCATTGGAACTATTTTTTTGCCCCCCTTTGGTGGTAGTTCAATCTGAGGTTCATTTTGAAGGAACCTCTGAACTTTTGCTTCCTCCCCATGTCCCTCCCAAAACTTTCAAAACTTATGTTTTAACTCCTATTCTAGAAGTTCCTACTGAAGGAAATTCTGAAACTTCTCTTAACCTGACTCTATTAATCTCTCCTACAACCATTGATTTTCCCACATCTCCCTGTTTGTAATTTGGAGGAGCGGTACTTACGGTGGGATCATCTGGTATGTCTAATGTTTTATAACTTGCAACTTCTAATAAGGGTCCCATTCACCTTCCTGTACTGAATTCACCAACTATCAATGTGTTTGAGGATAATGTGGTTGAACAATTGAATTTAGACCTTAAGGAAGAGTGAGAAATTCACCAGTCTAAAAAAAAAAAGAAAAATTTGCAAGAGCTAAAACATACTGCTTCTGCCTCTGGGGAATATATGTCCAAAAGTTTGGACTCTTCCTAGAACAAGGAGGAGAGGAAAAATTATCAATGATTAACCTCCCTTGTTGGAATGTTAGGGGATGGGCCCATCCTAGGTCCCTTAGCAGATTACTTAATTTAAATAGGATCCATAAGTTCTGGTGCATTGTCCTTCTAGAACCGATGGCCACTAAGCACCAATCCTGAATCATTAAGATATTCCCTGGCTTTCAATTTTCTCCTAATTGAAAAAACAAGATTTAGCTTCTCTGCAAGAAAGAAGTTACTTGGCAAATACCTTTTGACCATCCTCAGTTTCTGCATATATCCCTATCATTGGCTGGCCATTTTGCTCATGCTCCTTTTGTTTATGCTACTAGCTCTTCAGCTGGGAGGGTTGAGCTTTGGAAGGAAATATCTAATCTGAGCCAAAATATCACCTGAAAGTTGCCGGTTTGTGGGCACTTTAATTGTGTGGCATCCCCTGATGAAAAATCACGAGGCAGACCTCCTAATATCAACAAAATGAACTTTTTCATGGATAACATGCATCTTGCCAGATTATTAGATTTGGATTTCTCTAGCCACAAGTTCACTTGGAGAAGGGGTACTATTTGGAAAAGAATTGACATGGCTCTTGCTAATGATTTATGGCTAAATGATTTTATTCATACTTATGTTTCCCATTTGTCCATGACAGGTTCTGATCACATACCCCTTCTAATCTCTATTCAAAGCACCATCAACACCACTAAATCTACTTTTAGATATGTAAATGTCTTGTCTTCCCATCCTGATTTCATGAACCATGTTACATCAGTGTGGTCCAGCTATCATAATGTTAAACCTTGGGTGAAATTATGGATCCTTCAAAAGAGACTTGCTGCAAAACTCAAAGCTTGGAATTGACAAACTTTTGGCAACTTGCATCCTAAGGTTGTGGAAGCTGAGGCCATTGTAGATGAGTTGGAATCCATGTTTAGTGAAAACCCTAATTTAGAAGATGATCTTTTTAATGCTAACAAATATTTTTTGAATGTTATTTACTTGTAGGAGCAACTCCTCCATCAGAAAGCTGCACAAACACATTTTTGTGTGGGGGACAGAAACTCCTGGCATATCATGCAATTATTAATTATAAGAGGAAGAGTAATGAGATTCACAAGTTCAAAAACTCTCAGCGAGATTGATTAAATACCCTTTATCATATTTCTAAAAATGCAGTTGAGTACTTTCAAAATCTCTTCACTAAGAATAATGTGGCCAGGACTTCAGTTCAAGTTAATCTTCTTAACCACTGCAAACATTACATTTCTAACCTCCAACTAGCATATTTACTTTATGTAGAGGAGATCAAGACTACCTTGAATTCAATTAATAGTAACAAAGTTGCTGGACCTGATGGCTATTCAACAAATTTCTACAAAACATCCTGGAATGTTATTAAAAGAGAGGTGATTTATGTTGTGCAAGCTTTTTTCACTGGTCAAGTTCCCACTATGTATTTCATTTCTTCTACTATTTATCTCATACCCAAAGAGACAAATTTTTAACAGATGGGATCAATTCAGACCCATAAGTCTTACCAATGTGATATCCAAGATTATTAACAAAGTGCTAGAGGTCAGAATTCAACCTCATCTACATAAGATTATCAGGAACAACCAAACTGCCTTTATTAAGGGAAGAAGCGTTGTGGAAAATTCTCTTTTGGCACAGAAATTACACCAAGATCTGGATAAAAGCTGCAGGGGGCAATCTGATCTATAAATTTGACATTTGCAAAACTTATGATACTGTCCACTGAGACTTCATTGAGGAGTTTATGTATGCTAGAGGCTTCAATATGGATTTCATAAATTTAATCAGGAGGTGGTCGAACAAGAATGCTCACTCTTTACTTATCAATGGAACTTCATATGGTTTCCTTAAAGCAACAAGAGGAATCAAGCAAGGTGACCCTCTCCCACCAACTATTTTCATTTGAGTTTTTGACTACCTTTCTCTTATGCTTAACCAGATTTCAAATGTATCCCCACACAATCTTTTCAAGCATAGATCAAACATTGCCATCAGTCTCTTATCATGTGCAGATGATGTCATTCTTTTCTCGAAGGCTACAAAACCTGCAGCTAGACAGATCCAGAAATGTCTTAATGAATTTTTGGTTTGTTTTGGACTGCAGCTGAACAAGCAAAAATGCATTTTCTTTTTCAGCAAAGGTGTTAAACATCCTTTAAGACAATGAGTTTCTGCCTATACTGGTTTTCAAATTCCTAGCTCACATCTGAAATATTTGGGAGTTCACCTGCTGAAGGGTAGGACCAGACAAATACAATTTGATGAAGTGGTTACAAAGATCCAATCAAAGCTTTCGTACTGGACTAATTCCTTTGGATTACCCTCCTAAAGCATGTCCTGTCAACCTTCCCCATCTTACAAATGGCAAGAATGAAAAAGAGTACATAGCAGTTACTTCAGTAAACATTTAACAGATTTCATTGGTCTGGCCAAATAAACCAAGGGCATTGTACCAATTGGAATACTATTTGCAAACCCACTCATAATGGGGGACTTGGGTTTAGGACTTTGAAGCACCTACAGGAAATCAACTTCCGTAAGCTGTGGATTCATATCAGGGCTCAAGAGTCCCTTTGGGCTATTTTTCTCAATGCAAAGTACTTTAGGGGGTCTCATCCATCTCTTGCATCATCTAAACTGGGAGATTTCAAAATTTGGTCCCAAATGCTCAAAATTAAGGATATAGCTGAGGAACATTTGATATGGGATCTAGGAGAGGGGAAACTAAATTTTTGGCTTGACAACTAGATGGGAGATGGGAAACTCTCAGATATGACTACTGTTCTCTTTCCAACATCTACCAAAGTCTCTAATTGCTGGAATGAGGGTCATTAGAATCTTTTGCTTTAAACAACATTTTAGATAATTCAACAATTCACAAGATTAACAACATCCCTTTGGACCCTTCTAAGAAAGATAAACTTATCTCCAAACAAGGTGTTTCTCAACCCATTTCTACTTATATATATTCCCAAAAATCTCATAGGGTGAGTTTTATCTGGGGGAAATCTATATGGAACAAGCTCCTCTCCCCCTCTGTATCTTTCTTCTGCTGGAGAATCTTCTCTCAATGTCTTCCAACTGATGATATCCTGAAACTGAAGGGATTAAGAGGTCCTTAATGTTGTATTCTTTGCAAAGGTCATGAGGAGACCACTGACCATCTCTTTTTCTAATGCATGTTTGTCTAACAAGTCTAGTCTATTGTGCTCAGCCATCTGAAAGGGCAAACTATTAATCTTACTTAGCAGAAATTTTTCATTGCTGAAAAGAATGTCTTTAGTTTAAACTCAAGGAGATACCTTGTGTGGTGATGTGGTCCTCTTGGATGGCCAGAAATAAGGCCAAGTTTGATGAACATCTACTCCTTCCCTCTAAGGTTGCATCAAACTTTTTAGCTTTTCTGAAGAAAATTATTCACTGGAAGGTCTTTCCTGACCATCTTATGACTAGATATATATCCAGTCAGCTTAATTTTGATCATCCTATAGTGTTTTGGTTTAAACCTCCTATTGGATGGCTGAAAGCCAACACTGATGACACTTTCTATTGATCCACTGCTCGTAATGGTGGCTTGTTCAGGAACTAAAATGATGCCTGTCTACTCCATTTTTCTGTCTCCTATTTTTACTGCAGATGCATTGGAAGCTGAGGCTTTGGCTATCTATTGAGCTATCAACAATGCATCCAAAGTCAAAATTTAGAATCTTATTGTTGAGACTGATTCCAAAGTCATGATTAACATACTCCTCAATACCATCACCTGGCCTTGACACATTCTGCAATGGAAGAACAAAATTATTTTCATCTCTCAGGGTATCAATATGTAGTTCCTGTTTGTACACAAAAATGGAAACAAACCAACACACTGGCTTGCACATGTTGGCGTTGGGGCCGATGGCCGAAAAAGAGAAGGATCACTTCCTTTTCTTGTTCAGAATATCTTTCATAAATTTCACATAATTGGGCATTTTCTCTAAAATCTACGAAGAGAATGTTTACTGTTAACTTCTTAAGAATTTCTAAAAATTTGGTTTAGGAGCTAGCATTAATCTTATGCCTCTATCAATTTTCAAAAGATTAGGATTAGAAGAAGTCTCACCTACCTTTAACTCTACAGTTAGCAGATCGTTCAGTTACATAACCTAAGGGATAGAAGATGTGTTAGTAAAAGTGGATAAATTTATCTTTCCTATGGATTTCATTGTTTTAGATATGGAGGAAGATAAAGAAATACCTATCATTTTAGGGAGACCATTTTTAGCTAATGAAAAAGCTATGATAGATGTTCAAAAAGCAGAACTAACTATGAGAGTTAATGATCAAGAAGTGACTTTTAAGATTACGAAATCAATGAAATACCCTGCTGTTGAAAGAGATAATGATTGTTTTCTCATGAAAATTATTGAAAATCTACTGAACGAACATTATAAAGAACATATTGAAGATAAAAAGCATTTTGAAGAAGAAGAAGAAGAAGAACTTTTTGTAAAGATGGAACAATTTGAACATAATGACAAAGTTATTTTGGAAAAATTAGAAAATGAAGAATTAGATTTTGTTAGGAAAGATTTGAGATGTTGGATATTACAGAAAATGCCAATAAAAATCTATTTCCATCGATTTAAAACCACCTGAACTTGAGATGAAAGGTATTGCCTAGCCACTTGAAGTATGTATTTTTAAGAAACTCATCTACATTACTTGTTATTATATCTTCAGAATTAAATGATCAACAAGAGCAAAAACTGTTAGATACATTAAAAAGATATTAGAAAGCTTTTGGTTGGACCTTAGCTTATATTAAGGGAACCAATCCTTGAACTTGTATGCGTAGAATTATATTAGATGAACAATATAAACCAAGAGTTGATCCACAATGGAGATTAAATTCGATGATGAAAGAAGTAGTTTAGAAGGAAATTTTGAAATGGTAGACACTGGAATTATATATCCTATTTTAGATAGTGCGTGGCTAAGTCCAATTCATTGTGTTCCTAAGAAAGGAGGAGTGACTGTTGAAACAAAAGAAAATAATGATTCACTATTCATTGTGTTCCGAAGAAAGGAGGAGTGACTGTTGAAACAAAAGAAAATAATGAATTAATACCTATCAACAAGTTACTGGGTGGCGTATTTGCATTGATTATAGAAAATTAAACACTGCCACCAGGAAAGATCGCTTCCCTTGGTGGTGTATTTGCATTGATTATAGAAAATTAAACACTGACACCAGGAAAGATCACTTCCCTTTTGGCGATATTTGCGTTGACTATAGAAAATTAAACAGTGCTACCAGGAAAGATCACTTCCCTTTACCCTTTTTCGATCAAATAGTGGATAGACTTACTGAGCACAAATATTTTTATGTTTTATATGGATATACCAGTTATCATCAAATTCTTATTACTCCTGAGGATCAAGAAAAGTCAACATTTACTAGTCCTTTTGAAACTTTTGCTTTTTAAAGAATGTCTTTCGGATTATGTAATGCATCTACAACATTCCAGAAATGTATGATGTCCATATTTAGTAAGTTAATTGATGATGGATTGGAAGTCTTTATGGATGATTATTATATTTCGAACATCATTTGATGCATGCTTAAATTACCTTGAAAATGTTTTGGAATTATGCGAAAGAACTAATTTGGTTCTGAATTGGGAGAAATGCCAATTTATGGTTGCAGAAGGAATTGTGTTAGGGCATAAAATTTTAGAAGATGGTGTGGAAACAGACCCTACAAAAATTCAAGTTATATCTAAACTAACACCTCCTACTAATGTAAGAGAATGAGTTTTTTTGGACATGTTGGTTTTTACAGGCGTTTTATTAAAGATTTTTCAAAAATTACTAAAACCCTGCAAAAATTCAAGTTATATCTAAACTAACACCTCCTGCTAATGTAAGAGAGGTTAGGTAGACCCTGCAAAAATTCAAGTTATATCTAAATTAACACCTCCTACTAATGTAAGAGGGGTTAGAATTCTTGTACATGTTGGATTTTACATGCGTTTTATTAAAGATTTTTCAAAAATTACTAAACCTCTATGCCAAATTTTAGAAAAGGATAAGAAATTTGAATTTACTGAAAACTGTTTAAATACCTTTGAGTAATTAAAGGAAAAATTAATCACAACCCCTATTATATTTTCACCTAACTGGGAGAAACCATTTGAACTGATGTGTGATGCTAGTGATTATGCTATTAGAGCTGCCTTGGACAAAGGTATGAAAAGATTTTTAAAGTTATATACGACGCTAGTAAAACTCTTAATGATGCAAAGAAATCATTTGAACTGATGTGTGATGCTAGTGATTATGCTATTGGAGCTGTTCTTGGACAAAAAACCATTTGAATTGATGTGTGATGCTAGTGATTATGCTATTGGAGCTGTCCTTGGACAAAGGAAAAGATTATTAAAGTTATATACTACGCTAGTAAAACTCTTAATGATGCACAAATTAACTATACTCTTACTGAATTTTTTTTAAAGTTATATACTACGCTAGTAAAACTCTTAATGATGCACAAATTAACTATATTATCTTTTTAAAGTTATTTACTATGCTAGTAAAACTCTTAATGATGCACAAATTAACTATACTATTACTGAAAAAGAGTTCCATTGTGTATGCTTTAGATAAATTCAGATCTTATTTAATCAGAGCTAAATGTGTTGTTCATACTGATCCACTAGTAAAACTCTTAATGATGCACAAATTAATTATACTGTTACTGAAAAAGAGTTACTGGCCTTGCTTTAGATAAATTCAGATCTTATTTAATTGGAGATAAATATGTTGTGCATACTGATTACTCTGCTATTAAATATCTGATGCAAAAATAATATGCTAAACCAAGGTTGATTAGATGTATACTTTTGATGCAAGAATTTGTTCTTGTGATTATTGATAGAAAGAGAACTGATAATCAAATTGCTGATCATTTAATGTGGGAAAAATGAGTCACATCCTGACCCATTCATCTGCTTGTGGAAAAAGCAAACAAAGGTAGGTACTGCCCTCAAAAAGTGGAGTTGGACCACTTTTCGAGATTTGATGAAGGCTGTGGATAAGGCTGAACAGGAGTTGCAAACTATGGAGGAGGAGCACAACAAAGGAAATACTGATGATATCTCTCTTTTAGAGGCCAATGAGATATTTCTTGTTGCTATAAATTGGCAAGACCATTTCCTTAAGCAAAAAGCTTCCAAAACTATATTTACTGAAGGAGATAGAAACACTAAATTCTATCATGCTTGCATCAATTACCAGAGGAAATGCAATACAATTCACTGTATTAAAGATTAGAATGGTAATTAGATTAGGAAGGAGGAGGAGAAAGCTGAAAGTGTTGTGTTATATTGCCAACAACTCATGAAGGATAATACTACTGACAGAGGCCATATTGATAAACAATTGTTCTCAGAAAGCAAACAATTTATTGTTAATTTAAAGATGACTGATACGCCTGAGGAGGAGGAGATTAAGAGGGCCTTGCTATCCATTGACAGCAGTAAATCAGCTGGTCCTGAGCAGATTTCTACAAAAAAAGCATGGGGGGAGATTAAGGTGGAGGTTATTCAAGCTATCCAACACTTTTTCAAAGGTCATCCTCTCCCTAATTACTTCAATGCTTCTTCATTTATTTTCATTCCAAAGAATTCTATTTAAAACAGCTGGAGTCACTTCAGAACTATAAGCCTTACCAATGTTATCAGCAAAATTATCAGTAAAATTCTGGTGAGCAGACTTCAACCAATTCTACCCCAGCTGATCAGCATCAATCAAGCAGCTTTTGTGAAAGGGAGAAGTATAGGGAACCAAATTTTACTAGCTCAAGAACTATTACAAGATTTGGAGAGACCATGCAGAGGAGGAAATGTTATTTATAAATTGGACTTAAAGAAGGCTTATGATATGGTCAATTGGGAATTTATCATGGAATGTTTGGAGGCGAGAGGATTCTCAGAGGAGATCTGCCGGATCATTAAAAGATGGCTAGAGGCTAATGCCAACTCAGTCCTTATAAATGGGAAAGCTCATGGTTTTTTTCAAAGCAAATAGAAGCCTTAAACAAGGAAACCCTCTCTCCCCAACTATTTTCATTCTGGTTCTAGATTATCTATCAAAACTCATTGATGGCCAGGAGAAAAGGAATAGGCTCGATGTTTATCACAACAAAGCTAAGATGGACATAAGCCACCTTATTTGTGCTGATGGCAATCTCATATTCACAAGGGCAACCAAGGGTGCAACTAAATACCTTGATGAGTGTTTGAACAAGTTTCAGCAAGTATCTGGGCTGAAAGTTAATAAAGAAAAATGCCAATTTATAGCAAGCAAGAGAGTTCCTGTTCTAATTAGGTAGTAAATGGAAAAATTCACAGTCTTTTCTACCATGAGCATTCCTTTTAATTATCTAGGCACCCAATTAGTCAAAGGTAGAATCAAACAGACTCAGTTTTTTGAGGTTACAGACAAAATCAATTCCACCCTTCAGGGATGGACTAACTCTTTCTTATCTAATTGGGGTAGGATCACCCTCTTAAAGAGCATCCTCACATCTATCCCCCTATATACCCTCCAAGTGGCTAATATGAAAGAAGCACCACTTTGATGCTGGGGAGAACTTTTAATAGATTTCTTTGGGTTGGGAACATGAAGCAAATGATTTGGGCTAGCTGGCAAAGAGTGGCTGAACCTTATGAAGCTGGAGGCTTAGGTTTTAAAGGCCTACATCATATGCAGCAAACCAACATGTGTAAAATATGGCTCAGATTTAGACAAAAGGAAAGCCTATGGGCTAACTTCATGATGGCAAAATACAGTAAAAATGTTCACCCTAGAGATGTTACCAAGAAGGTTGGAGACTCCAAGATTTGGACACATATGCTTAAGGGGAGAGAGGAGATTAACAAATATCTTATCTGGGAGCTGGGAAAGGGAGAGATCAACTTTTGGAAGGACAACTGGTGCCCAGTTGATCACTTGGAGCTCCTACAGAATGAAAAAGATGAAGAATTACTGGTTAAAGACTGTTGGAATGGCAATGAGTGGTCTGAGGATGCTTTGAACAAAGTCCTGAAAGATTCTGCTGCTATAAGTATCTCTAAAATCAAGTTTGATAAAAATAGAAAAGACCAAATTCAGCTAATTAGAAGAACCAGATCCAGCATTTCAAAGGACATATATAATAGCCTATTCAAATGGGAAGATTACAAGTGGAACACTAGCAAGTGCCAAAAATTCTTAACTCCTTCCATGTTGTTCTTTTCTTGGAGAGTCCTAAATGATTTAATCCCAACAAATGACATATTGAAGCTGAAAGGATTAAAAGGCACCTCAAGATGTCACCTCTGCAATAAAAATCAAGAATCCAATGATCATCTCTTTTTCAGATGCAATTTTGCTAGGGAGGTTTGGAATAAGCTGAACTCTAACAGTAACCTAAAACTGTTGAATGTGGGCTGGGGAAATTCAAAAGATAGCTTGAGAGACTGGCAGGAAATCAACCTGATGCCTCTTCCCATCATTGTTTCTTGGTTTATTTGGAATGCTAGGAACAAGGTAAAGTATGAGGACAGTGTGCCTCCTTCTGATTCTGTGGCAGCTAACTGCCAGGCCTATTTACATAAGCTGATCAACTGGAAGAAGTTCCCTCAAATTTTGAAGGTTATGAATAGTATTGATACTCAACATCCTATGGTTATTAAGGTTATATGGGAGAAGCCTCCTCACCCTTTCATTAAAATAAACACTGATGGAAGTTTCACAAATAAGAAAGCTGGTATTGGAGGTATCTTTAGAGATCACACAGGCAAAGTTTTGCTTTATTTCAAGGCCTCTTATATTGCAGAAGATTCTTTGGAAACAAAGCTGCTGCTTTTTACTGGGCATTAAAAATTGCTAAGGAAGCCAAGTGGATTTGTATTATTGTTGAAGTAGACTCGTCACACCTGGTGGAGCTAGTCACTGCCACCTCTTCCCCCCCTTGGCACATAAACCAGTGGATCTATAGAATAAAGAAGATTATCACTGAGATCAAGTTCCAAATAAATTTTAATTATAGCGAAGCCAATAGGCCTGCCAATTTCTTGGCTTAGGAGGGCTCAAACTTGAGCCATGTAGTGGTCTCAACTACCCTCCCTCTCCCTCTACAACTTTTAACACCAGGAAACAAACTTCAAATTCCTTCTCTTAGAATTCAAAATGGAAATCCTGGGCTCTCCTTTGAGGTTCCAACTCACTACTGATCAAGCTGCTATCCATTTACTATTTCTTGTCTGGCTGAATGGGCCTTGATGTTTTGTTTACAGTCATATATATATATATATATAGATGCAGAATCCTGATGATTTGGTTTTTCCTCAAGATTATCATGAGGGTCATGACCCACTTTTTAAACCTATCAGCAAGAAAGGTGGGAAGTTGGCAATCTGTTTTACAGAAGAGGATCTAAATGGGCTTACTGAGTGTCAAAAATTTTCCTTAATTGGTAAATTCCAACTTGGCCACCCAAAGATGGAGTCTGTAAGAAGATATTTTGATGTATTGAAATTCAAAGGGGCTTGGAAAGCAGGCTTACTTGATGGCAGACACATACTTATTAATCTCTCAAGGGAGGAAGACTATGCTAGAATTTTCTCCAAACAATCCATCTTGATTGAAGGAATTCCAATGAAGCTTTTAAAGTGGACTCCTGATTTTGATCTCAACAAAGAACTTCCCATTGTCCCCATATGGTTTAAGTTACCAGGACTTAAACTACATTTTTTCAACCACAAAGTTCTTTTCAATATTGGCAAAGCATTGGGAAGACCATTGAAATTGGATGGCCCCACCTTCAACTTATCTAGACCTTCTGTAGCTAGAATCTTGGTGGAAAGAAACATTACTCTACCAGCTGTGGAGGAAATATTGTTAGGCACTGAGCATAATGGCTATTGGCAGAAAATCATACCTGAACAAAAGCCTTACTATTGTCACCATTGCAATATGTTTGGCCACACTGATGAGAAATGTTTCAGGCTCCATCCAGCCCTCAGAAGGAAGAATCCCAAGCAACTTTCAGAAGAGATTGCTACTCAAAACAAGGAGGTACCTACTGTCAATAATTGTGCTGTTATAATGCCTGAAATGCCTGGGACAATTGAACAAGAGCTGCCTCAAGCTTTGCAGGAGAGTGTCGTTCCTAATCCCCAATCTGATCATGAATCACCAACTGAGCACCTCCACCTCATGCCCCAATCTGCCCAAACTGAACAAACTCTTTGTACTAATCTTTCCACACTTCCTGTTGATCTAGAGACAACAGTTATTGAGCTACTAGAGGAGGACCCATTGATTATGCAGTAAGCCAGGAACCTTGAAGCTGGTTGGCAAGTCCAAAAAACTAAGAAGAAGAAAATGCCTCTAGAATTAAAGAACCTTATCTCCTCTTCAACCTCTTTGGAGTAACCTTCCCTCCCTCCTTCTTCTAGTTCTATTAGAACTAGGAGAAGAGGGAAATCTACTTCTATTGGTTAATGAATTTAATCTGTTGGAATTTTAGGGGACATGCTCATCCCAAATCCCTTAATAGAGTCCTAGCTCTCAATAGGATGTACAAACCTTGAATCATTGCTCTACTTGAAACAATGGTCTCTAAAAATGTCAACAGATTTTTGAGGAAATTCCCTGGATTCTAGCTTCTTAGAAACACTAACAGTAAAATTTGGATACTGTGCAGAAAGGAAGTCCTTTGCACTGTTCTTAAAGAAGGAGATCAATTCATCCATTTGCAGCTTAATTTCAGTTACTATCATGGTTTTGCTACCTTCATCTATGATGGTTGTACAACTACTGCAAGACTGGACCTATGGTAACAGTTACTAGAGTTCAGTACCTCTATAAAGGATTTCTGGTTAGTTGGGGGTGATTTCAAAATCCTCTCTTCACTTTGTGAGAAGAAGGGTGAGAGATCTCCTGATATTAATCGAATTAACACATTTAATGATAACATCCAGTCTGTTGGTCTCTTTAATTTGGGGTTCATGGGTCCTAAATTTACATGGAGAAGGGGGAAGATCTCGAAGAGGCATGACAAATTTCTGGTTAATGATATATGGTTTAGAGAGTTCCTCCATACTTTTGTCCAACACTTGGCCATGAGTGGGTTTGATCATAGACCCTTACTTATTCAAATTTCTTCATCCTCTACTAAATCTAAAGCCAATTTTAGATATCTGAACATCTGGTCATTGCGTGGGGACTTTACTCATCAAGTGGCTAAGGCCTGGACTGATGTCCATCATCACATTCGAAGCATCAAGCTTTGGATGTTATAGAAAAAACTCAGCAGAAATCTTACAAATTGGAACTGGAAGGGGGTGGGGAACATTAACAAGAAAGTTTTTGAAGCTGAACAAAAAGTTTTGCAGTTGGAACAGCTCTTAGTTACTGATTTGGGGTCTGAAATGGATCTCCAGTCAACCAATGGTAACTTATTGAATCTGATCAACATTCAAGAGGCTCTCTATGCTCAAAAGGCAAATAAAACCAGGTTATGTGAGGGCGACAGAAACTCTAAATACTATCATGCTTGCATTAACTATAGGAGGAAAAGCAATACTATTCATAAAATTCTTTCTAAGGAGGGGCACTGGATTACCAATGCTAAAGGAATTGCTAAGGATGCTGTACATTATTTCCAAAAATTGTTCAGTAAAAACTCCATTTCCTACCCTACCATCAATAAAACACTGTTTGACAAGGAAAGGGAATTTACTAATAGTCTATCCCTTACAAACATCCCTGATGAAAATGAAATTTGGGAAGATCTAAAATCTATAGACAACTCAAAGGTGGCTGGCCCTGATGGATTCTCTGCTGACTTCAACAAAAAGGCCTGACATATAGTGAAGGGTGAGGTTATTGCCACTGTCCAAAGTTTTTTCTGGAGGGCTGACCTCCCCAAATACTTCTCCTCATCAACCATTACTTTAGTGCCTAAGGACAAAACTCCTTGCAAATGGGAGGATTACAGACCCATTAGTCTCACTTCTGTCATCTCAAAGATAATCAGTAAAGTCTTGGTCCAAAGATTACAGCCCCACCTAAACAAGCTCATCTGCAGGAATCAGTCAGCCTTCATCAGGGATAGAAGCATTGTGGATAATGTGCTCTTGGCCAAAGAATTGGTGCTGGACTTGGACAGAATCACTAGAGGAGGCAACTTAATTTTCAAATTAGATGTAAAAAAAGCTTATGATACTATAAGCTGGAGTTTCATTGAACAGGTTTAGATTGCTAGAGGTTTCTCATCCTCCTTTGTCTTTCTTATCAGCAGATGGCTGTTTAATAATTTCCGCTCAATCTTTATCAATGGATCCACTCATGGGTTTTTCAGTGCTTCTAGAGGTATAAAACAAGATGAAGCTCTTTCCCCAACCATCTTTATCTTAGCTTTTGACTACTTATCTAGAAGTTTGAATGAGTTAGCATCCAGGAAACCCCATTCTCTTTATAGTCACAAATCTTCCATTTTAATCAATCATCTGGCCTTTGCTGATGACATCATAATCTTCACAAAAGCTTCCAAAGGTGCTGTGAAATTATTATTGCAGAATTTGGAGACCTTTGAGGATGTTTCTGGAATGAAATTCAACAAATAGAAGTGCCTCTCCATCTTGAGTAAGCAGTGCATTGCTGAGTTTAAATCCTGGGTTGCTGATTTCACTGGTTTCAAAAACAACCACCTTCCTATGAAATATTTAGGGGCTGTTCTTATCAATGGAAGAACTAAGAATATTCAATTTGATCATATAATTAACAAGGTCCAAAGTAAATTGCATGCATGGGAGAATTCTTTTTTATCCAATGGGGGTAGAATTACACTCCTCAAAAGTGTTCTTTCTGCCTTGCCATCCTATTTACTGCAAATGAACATTCTTAAAAAGTCCTCTCAGAGACTGTTAGAAGGTATCTTTAATAGATTCCTATGGGCTGGTCATAGGAAGCAAAAACACTGGACCTCTTGGGCTAAGGGGTGTAAACCTGCTGAGGAGGGTGGATTAAGTTTCAAGTCTTTCTCCCAAATTATGCACACCAATTTCTGCAAGCTCAGACTCAGATTCATATCTCAGTCATCCTTATGGGCTGAGTTCATGTGGGGCAAGTATTGCAGATATCAGCATCCCACCCAAATCTCTGTGGGTGTAGGGGATTCTCCAATCTGGAAAAGGATGTTAAAAGTTAGACAAGACGCTGAACAATTGTTTGTCTGCAAAATTGGTGAGGGCTTGCTAAACATATGGTGGGATAATTGGTCCTTGGATGGCTGCCTTATCCAGGATCAGATTACCCCAGCTGTCCTAGTGCTTGTGAAAGACATCTGGGCTCATGGCAGGTGGAATCTCACTCCAATTCTTCCTTTCTGCAGCCCTTCTAAACTATCCAATATTCAGAAGCTTATTGTAAAACCTGGGGTTAAAGATAGAATTGTTGTAAGAAAGAACCCAATCCCTTCTCAGCCCCCCTAACTGGTATACTGGGTTAACACCATCTGGAATAAATTCCTTACCCCATCCATGTCCTTCTTTATATGGAGACTATTCTCAAAAATGATTCCCACAGATGACATTTTGAAATTGAAGGGGTTGAGGGGTCCTTCTAGATGCACTTTCTGCCAGTCTCAAGAGGAAACTTTTGCCCATCTCTTCTTTGATTGCAATTGGGTACAAGATGTTTGGTCCATTGTGATTGGTAAATTAAGGATCCCAACAATGAACCTTACTTGGATGGTTTTCTATACTAGCTGGTCTGATTGGAGGGGAGCTGAACTTCAGGACATTCCCAATATTGTGGCATGGTTAGTGTGGATGGCTAGAAACCAGGTAAAGCATGATAACTCCCATATTGATCCTATGAGGGTGGGTCTCATTTGTATTGCTTTTATTCACAAACTGATCAAACTTAAAAAGTTTAAGGCTGTGTTAGAGATTGGTTCTTTTCCTAAGCCACAAACTCTCAAAGATGTGACAATCTGCTGGACCCTCCCAAAGTTTGGTTGGACCAAAATTAACATTGATGGCAGCCACAAATCCCAGTCTGCAGGCATTGGTGCGGTGTTCAGGAACCATGACGGGAAATGTATCTTATATTTTCAATCTCCAGTCAAAGCTTTTGACTCACTCGAGGCAGAATGTCAAGCGGTTTTTTGGGCCATCAACTTAGCCAGATATTGCTTGCTTGATTAGTTATGGGTTGAATCTGACTCCTTGCAACTAATTAACATCCTCCATGAGATTTCAGAAACCCCATGGAACTTAATCTGCTGGATTTCTGGTATTCATCAATTGCTTAAATTTTGCTACATACAGTTCTCTCATATTCACAGAGAAGGGAATAGACCATCCAACTGGTTGGCTAGAAGGGGTCTTTATACAGAAGAACCTGTAGTGAGTAGAAGAATTCCCCACTCACTAGACTTTCTCTTATCCAGTGACCTGTTTCCACTCCCTTATATCAGAAATTATGTGTAGTAGTTTTGAGAGGTGCCTCCCTTTATAAAGGCCTCTCCTGTCACCTTTTTTTTTCTTCTCCTTGTACTTGTTTGGTTATCTTTAATGAATTGGAGCTCTGCTTCTTATATAATATATATATATATATATATATATATATATATATTAGGTGAAGGAGTTTCTTATGACACCCTTCATGTTGAAGTGAAAAGGACTAGTACAGACATTAGAGAGGGAGATGGGGACTCCTCTTTTGGTTCAATACAGGAACTCCCAACAAAAAAAGGCTAACACCCCAAAAGTGAAAAATTATAGTCACTCGATAGAGAGAAAAGAGGTAAGGTTGTGTCTGCCCCCACAGTAATCGTTTGTCTTTGTAGGCCATTCTGATGTGGGGGACATTTAGAGTATCTCCTTGCAGCAAATAAAGGAGAGCAGGTGGAGGGTTGACAACAACCTCAGTCTCATTAGAGTGTGATCCAAGTTGGGCCAACCAGTTTTCAGGCTGGTTTCCTTCCCTATAGATGAAAGTGAACTGGATTTGTATCTTGCTAGTGAGATCTCTGATTTTATTTAGCCAGTATGAGTAATTTCAGGGAGTCTCATCCTCCTGAATTAAGAGGGGAATAATCACAGCAGAGTCCACTTCCAACCAAATCCTATTCCAATTAGCCTTAGTGGCAAGGTTGATTTCCCAATACACAGCAATGAGTTCAGTCATAGTGGCATCATTGGCCAGGACTGGGGTATAAAAGTACAGCAGGCACTTACCCAAGTGGTTTGTGTAGATACCTCCCACACCAGCTCCATTTTTAGTAAAGCTTCCATCAGTGTTAATCTTCACAATAGAATGATTTAGGGTTTTCCGGTAGACTCTGATGAGTTGAATAAGTTCAGAATTAATAGGTGTACAGGAGTTGGAAATGTTAGGAAATCATTTCGAATTAATCATCTTATGCAGGTAAGTTACACAAAATCTAGCAGTTTTCCCCACATTTCGATTTGCTTCTTCAAATTTGACCTTGTTTCTTTCCATCCAGATGAACCAAGCAATGGTAAAAGGAATAGCAGCATACTTTCTTATCTTCCAGTGCATCCGACAATTGACCAGCCTATCCTAAGTGAACTCTTTCTCATCAATTATCAACTGATTCAGGAATTGTTTCCAAACCAGTTGAGCAAAGTTGCATTCAAAGAATAAATGAATCAGATTTTCCTCTTCCTTCTTACATAGCCAGCATTTAGAAGGACCCCTCAGTCCCTTTAGCTTGAGAATGTCATCAGTAGGGATCATTTTATGAAATACTCTCTAACAGAAAAAGGACATAGAAGAGGATAGGAATTCATTCCATAAATGATCACCCCTGTGTGTTTGCTCCCAACTGAAAGTTTTGGAATATATGGCTTTGGTGAGGCTTTGGTGGGAAGTAGTCTGCGATAAAATTTTGTCTCCTGTTCTTCTATTAAACTTTATGCTGCCAATTTTGGTAATAGAGTGAGGTTTCAGAAGATTTGATAACTTAACTAGGGACCATTCATCACCATCCCAACAATGAGCCACTCTCAAATCACTATTGTAGATGTTGGTAATGGGGGATAACTAGTTTTTGGGACACCAATTGTCAAGCCAAAACTTGATATCCCCATTGCCCAATTCCTAACTTTAATTGGTTTCAGCATTTTGTCTGATTTTCGGCATTTTCACCCAGATTCTGGAATCACCAATTTTCCTTAAGACAAATGTGGGGTGCTGATCTTTGCAATACTTACCCCACATCAATTTTGCCCACAGGGAGTTTTTGGTCCTAAACTTAATCCAGAGTTTACAAAAATTAACTTGAAGGAGATGATCAATATCCTTAAAGCCAATTCCCCCAGCAATTTGAGGTTTAGCTGCTTTTCTCCAGGAAGCCCAATGCATTTGCTGTCTTTGACCTGACCACATGAATTTATTAAAAATTTTCTCCAGCAGAATTTGAGTGCTTTTCTTTATGATAGTCATTTGCAGTATATAATATGGGAAGGTAGTGATTATGCTCTTTAACAAAGTAATTCTTCCCCCATTAGACAAGAAGTTCCGTGTCCACCCATTGAGAAGGCTAGAAATCTTATTCAGTACCTTATCAAAATGAGTTTGTTTGGTTCTGCCAGTGATAAGAAGCACCCCAAGGTACTTAATTGGGAGTTAAGTTGTTGTGAAGCCAGTATAATTAGATGCCCAATGTTTATGAGTGGAGGATACATGTTTATAGAAGACCATCTGACACTTTGCTGGATTGAAAGACATTCCTGTATGAGCTTGGACTTTTTGTAATATTTGAGAGACTTTTCTGATAGCATTTTTGCTGGCTCTGGAGAAAACCATTATGTCATCAGCATACAGAAAATGGGTAATTGCAATGTTGGATCTATGATGGTATTTGTTTTGACTATGATTAAGCAAGGCTTCATCAAGCATTCTGGATAAGTAATCAATGGAAAGTATAAAGATGGTGGGTGATAATGGATCCCCTTGCTTTAATCCTCTAGAAGCAGTGAAATAACCCCTCCCTTGCCCATTTATGAGGATGAAATGTTCATTCTTATGCAACCACCTCCTAATCAGGTGACAGAATTCACTGTTAAAGCCTCTGGCACTAAGAACCTCCAAAATGAAATCCCAGCTTATGGTATCATAAGCTTTCCTTAACTCCAGATTGTATATCATATTACCCCCTCTACAAGCTTTATTCAAATCCTGTAGTAGTTCTTGAGCTAGAAGAATGTTATCAGTGATGGACCTTCCTTTCACAAAGGCAATTTGATTGGGTTTAACTATGGAGTCCAAGTGAGGTTGTAGCCTATTCATAATGATTTTACCAATGGTTTTGCTAATGACAGTGGTCAAGCAGATAGGTCTGAAGTTATTCCAATTTTGCTGTATTTCAGATTTAGGGATCAATACAGTGGTGGATGAGCAAAAGTACTTTGGAAGATTGTTGCCTTGGAAGAAGCTTGTAAAAGCAGCAATAACATCAGCTTTAATAATTTCCTAGGAATTCTTGTAGAATTCAACAGTGAAGCCATAAGGGCAAGCAGGTTTATTGCTATCTATGGAGCTGATTGTATTCCATTTTTCCTTTTCATTGGGGATGCCAGTAAGCTTGAGACTAGCAGTGTAGTTCAGTTCTGCCAAGAAGTGTGGCTTCTCAATGGAGGGTCTGAAGTTATGATCCTGATTGAGTAAATCTTTGTAATAGCATACAACATCATTTGCTATATCATTGTTGTTATGTAACCACTAGCCATTGGAATTTTGGATAGCATGGATGGTGTTGCACTTTCTTTTATATTTAATAAAGGCATGAAAGAATCTAGTGTTTCTATCCCCATCAGTGAAAATATTCATAGCTGCCTTTTGTTTAAGGAATTTTTCCTTACTCAATGGCACTATGAAGGTTATTCTGAGAAATCATCAGTTTCTTCTCCTCCTCAATACCAAACTGTCCCGCTTTCTCCAAATCTTTGGCTTCATCTTCAGCCTCCTGGACTTTAGCATGAACATTTCCAAAAGTATCCCAGCTCCAACCTCTGAGGTCTTTAGCAATCTTGATTTGCAATAAGCTTAGCTTGATTAAGGGGTCAGGATGAGAAACCCCTTTCCATAAGTCAGCAATGGGGTGTGCAGCCCACATGTTGAGATATCTAAAAGGGGGGAGGAGTTATAATTTTCAGTAGAAGTAATGCTTATAAGTATAGGTCTATGCCTTGAGCTAGCAAGACTAAGATGAGTAACAAAAGTGAGGAGGAAATGATTAAACCATGCATCATTAACCAACATTCTATCAAGCCTCTCCCTAATAGCTCCCCGTTTCTAAGTGAAAGTAGGCCCCTTGAAACCAAGATCAAAGAGGCCAGCCCTGTAGATATTATCTCTGAAGGCATTCATCTTGGCAAGATTTGGGGTTCTTCCTCCAGATTTTTCAGTGGTAGAGGTGATACAATTAAAATCACCTCCCACCAACCATGGTGAGTCCACCTGTTTTCTGATGTTAATCAACCTATTCCACAGCTCTTTTCTAGCATCCTTTCTACATCCAACATATATTAAGGTAGCTTCACCCTTATGTCCATTCATATTGAATGAGAGGTGGACAAATTGTGGATGATCAATTAGAATATTAGAGTTTGTTTCTCTTCTGCAAAAAATCCAAATTTTATTATTAGTATTCCCAAAATGGGTGAAGCCAGCAAACTTTTTAATCAGATTTTGAAGGTTCTTGTTGACCATGGGTTCAAGAATAACAATACACCACTGTTTGTATTTAAAGTTCAAGTATAAAACTCTTTTAAGTGACAGAGGGTTAGCCATCTCCCTTATATTCCAGCAAAGTAAATTAATCATGGAGTGGAGGATCTGGGGAAGGCTGGGATCTAGATCTGGTTCTTCCTCTAAGAAGTGGAGAACCACTCCTTGCTCTTTCAGTGTTCATAGATTGTACTCCTGATTGTAATTTTTTCACTTCTGTCCATGGTTTTCTCCTTTTTCTTTCTGTTTTAATTTGCGAATCTTCCTCAATGGTTTGTTTTTATTCAATAATAACTGGTTCTTTTGGGGCTTTTTCAGGTATCTCTGTGATGATTTTCTTCCCCTTCTCAGCATGCAAGGGGGATGTGGGCGTAACAATTGTGATTTCAGTATCTTCCTTCCTGATTGGTCTGTGCAGTGGGATATCAGTTTGGCTGTTGGGTTCATATAGCTCTCCAAGAGGATCTGCATCTGGTGGAACCTCATTAATTCTTGGGGGTGATTCTTCTAGCCTTTGATTTGTTTCCTGTCTATTTTCTAACATTTTTTCAGCAATACCCGTTGCAGCATTATCCACAATTTTCTCAGTAGTTGTGTGGTTTCTTCCTGCCATCTTCCTATTTGGGGGATATAATCTATAACATTTATCAATAGTATTCCCAAACATCTTGCAATGTGGACAATTGTAAGGTTTATGTTCAGCTATTATGTCCTGCCAGAACCCTTCAGCATCAGAGCCAATCCAAATTCTCTTCAGTTCAGGGAGTGTGATATCTCTTTCAACTTGAATTCTAGAAAGGTCAGGTCTAACCTTATTATAAGTGGGGGCATCCACTCTTAGAGGTGTGCCCAATGCTTTACCAATGTTAAATAGAGCATTAAGCTTAAAGTAGGGTAGTTGTAGGCTAGGTAACTTAAACCAGATGGGGACTACAGGAGGTTCTTTACAAGGATCAAACCTTGGAGTCCATTTGATGATCTTCATAACTGTTCTAGCAATGTTAACAGATTGTTTAGCAAACAATCTTGCATAGTCTTCTTCAGCTGCCAATTGGATTAGAAGGTGCCTCCCATCCAAAAGCCCAATTTTCCAATTGCCTATAAACTTCAAAGATTCAAAGAAACTTCTAACTAGTTCCATTTTAGAATGTCCTAGTTGAAATTTTCCTACCAGAGTGAACTTAACCTCTTCCCTTAAAGCATCAATTTCCTTGGTAGTGAAGAAAACAGTTGTTTCACCTTCTTTAGACCCAAGAGGATGAATACAAGGACTACTTCCTTTTCTAGCAGCAGTATCATGGAATTCCTGTGGGAATGCTAAAAGGTCATAATCTTGTAAAGAGTCAATTGATTTTCCAACCACTCTACCATAAGTTGCTTTTGTCCATTGGGAATCAATAGAAACATCAATGGAAGAGGCCATCACCCTTCCAAAACAAGCAGGTTATGTTTTAGCTAGATAATAAAAATTGTCCAGAAGAAAATAGAAAAGCTGAAGGGATTTTTCTCCCCAAAGAGGATAGCCACTTCTAACACCCAATGAGGCAGCAAGAAAAAGTGACAAGTGGAGTTTTTTTTCCTAAAGGGAGTTCAGCAAGGAAAGAAGCCCCAAGAACCAGGGGAAAACAAATTTCCCTCAGAAATAGTGGAGCAAATAGAAAGGAAACCAATGGAACAGTGCCACTGAAGTTAGCTGAGAATGGAACTACAACCACCAATGTAACAGTGCTAAGGGAGGATTTGAAGTAGCAGTAAAAGGACTCTACCACCACCAACTTGAAGCAGCAGCCACACTACTTCATCCTACCAGAAACCCTAGCAGAGCAGATATATATATATATATATATAAATATATATATATATATTTATAAAGGAGATGTATAAATCTCCCTACATGTTGATTAAAGGGGGTTACAAAATAGGAAAAAATAGATGGAGACTTAATGATTCAATACAGGAATCATAAGTCCTCCCCAAAATCAAAACAATCTATGCTAACAACAAAATTTTGCCAGGGAAAGACATAGATCCCAGCTAGCACGTAATACAAAAAACCTTAGGATAGATTTGGGGAGAGGGAGATTATAGCAGGCAGTAAACAATCACTTTAGATCTTGGTTAGCAATTCTGAAATATGGGACCTTTATCNTATATATATTTATAAAGGAGATGTATAAATCTCCCTACATGTTGATTAAAGGGGGTTACAAAATAGGAAAAAATAGATGGAGACTTAATGATTCAATACAGGAATCATAAGTCCTCCCCAAAATCAAAACAATCTATGCTAACAACAAAATTTTGCCAGAGAAAGACATAGATCCCAGCTAGCATGTAATACAGAAAACCTTAGGATAGATTGGGGGAGAGGGAGATCATAGCAGGCAGTAAACAATCACTTTAGATCTTGGTTAGCAATTCTGAAATATGGGACCTTTATCCTGTCACCGTGCAGTAGAAACTAGAGGGTATGGGGAGGGGATACAACAACAGATAGCTCTTGTAAAATGTACCCTTATCTGGCAAGCCAATTGTCTAGCTGGTTGCCCACTCTAAAGATAAACGTTTATTGTACTTTTATCTGTGATGAAATTTCTCTAATCTTTTTGGTTCAGTAGATAAGGTGCCATGGTGTAAGTTCCTCTATATCTCGATAACAGCAGTAGAATCTACTTCAACCCATAAGTTTTCCAGCTAGCCATTTTGGCAATTTTCAAAGCCCAATAGACATCCATTAGTTCAATTTCAATAGCATCAGTAGCCTCAATGGGGATGTATAAGTATAATAGACATTGCCCAAGGTGATTTCTGTAGACACCCCCAACACCTGCACCTGCCTTATTGAAGCTGCCATCAGTATTTACCTTTACTGTTTGGTGATCAAGAGGTTTCCAAAAAAACATATGAACTATATATATATATATATATATATATATATATATATATATATATATATATTTCATATTTTTTTTT
>JXCR01149005.1:181254-249500 GCA_002079205.1 Phalaenopsis hybrid cultivar
TATATATATATATATATATATATATATATATATATATATATATATATATATATATATATATATATATATATATATATATATATATATATATATATATATATATAATTTAGAAAAAATAGTATTTTGGATTTTTCAAAATACAAGATCAGACTGATTTCATATCCCAAGTAGTTTAAATAAACGAGTCTAATATCACAAGTAATGTATCCATCCTAAAGGATAAACACACAAATTACTGATAAGACTTGATTAAATAAACTAAAGATTGTATGACATCCGTTAAGTCTGCGAAAACTATTTTATGTTGACTGAAAATTTTCTCTATTTAATATGAAAAATTAAATTATATCATTAAAAAATGGTATAATTTAATTACATGGTAAAATTAAATTAAATTATATCATTTAAAAATTCAATTAATATGATAAATGCTTGTTATAAAGGTATGCCCCTATAGTTAATTATATCCTAGATAACTGAAGTTACCTAAGAAAACTCTCGATAAAAATCAGGGGATATCATCTTCAAAGAGGTCGAAGGATTAAGACTTTTCAACACAATCAGACAAAGAGGTGTGAAAGGGGAATGAGTCAAATTTAAAAAAATTTATCGTAAAATCCAAAAGAGGAAGAACTAGGGGATGCCATAGATCTAAAGAAAAACCTCGGTAACTTTCGAAGCTATCCTATGGTTTAGCTTGAATTTTGGAGATTATAATTATTGAATGCTTCATCCTTCAAATTTTATTAATTAGGGCGTATATTCGTATGAAACGATCGCACGAATAACCTGGAAGATGTGAGGGTTTAGGTCGTGATGAACGGCAATCTCAGAATCCTAGGACCAGTTAGGGCTTAAATTGTATAATAGAGCTATACAAAAGCCTAAAGAAAAGTTGATGATTTATGTTTGCATAAGCAAACAACCTAGAATTCCTATGGATTTGTTATTTAATTATACAGAATAGTTTAGTTGATGAAGACATGTTTTGCTGTTAAAGATGGTCAGGCTACCCACGATGCTAGCTCCAAGCTCCTTAGTGTAGAGAGTTTAAGTTTTCTAATGTGTCAAGCCTTGATGTCAAATTAATTGTTCCTATGGTTATGGTTCTCTAAATATTATGGCGCATATTAAAGTTAATTAGAGGACACCGGTTAGGATCATACAGTTCCCTTGTTCCAGTACCACTATATTCTTTTGGATTCACTTACTCTAAATGAATTTACTAAACTCAACTTAATTAGTTCCATACTTTCATTTAGACCCTGGGAAATCTCGTTAGCGACCACAGGTTACCTCCTTTGAGGGATTCCCGATCATCCGAAAGAGACATCTTAAATTAGTTTCTTTTGTTATTTTGTGATATTTGATATTAAATTTTGAGTTGTCTTATACTTTGAATATTGTGGAAATGAATTTTATTTTGGTCGACTTTAATTTTGATTTTTATTTCAGTTTTGTGGCTATCCTAGCAGTTTTGGTTTTCATGCAGGGTGACATCGTTGTTTAGCATGCAAGTTTGTAACCATAAAAGTACAGTGTAGAAAGGATAAGAAAAGAAAGTACTGTAAACTGTAAAAGCGTACCTAGCGAGTATTCTCGTTCCTCCACCTAAAACTTTAGTATCTTTGCAAGCCATTTCATAGTAAGTAGGGAGTACAATTTGAGGTGTATCTATCGGATCCTAGGTCATAACTTAATGGATCTAAATTTTTAGGATGACTTTGTTAAGGAAATCATAATAAGTCTAGATGTCCTTCAAGATTTCCAAATAATCATGAGGAAGTCTCAGGTAACACCCAAGACATTTCATAGTCCCTGGAATGATCTAGAATTCATTTTGATCTTATTATGTTTACTATATAGTTCATCGATTTAATACCCTTATGCTCAGTGAGTTTTAATGTTTTGATTATCTCTTAAGTATGGTAATAATCACTTGATGTCTCATTTATGAGCTATTTAGGAAAAAACCCTTCGGGGCAACTTAACTCAATTAAGGAACTTAATTAATTTGATTTTTAAAGAATGAGCTTGTAGTGGTTTTAAAGGTTCTAAATTAATTATAAGTTATTTTCTAAACCTCATTACACAAAATTTTGATTGAGCCTAGTTCACTACTAAGCCCTTAAGATTTAATGAGTATTTACAATTTTAAGGAAAAATGTTTTTTAATATTTATATTATTAATCCTTATCACGAATTATAAATTATTTTAAGAATATTAATTGGGGGTTTTAAATCATTGAGTTATGATCTTCCAAAATCAAATCCCTCACCATAATATCTCCTTATTTAAATAATTTTTCAAATTTCATTAATTTAAAGAAATTACAAATTTAACCTTTGTAAGACAAAAATGAAATTGGTTTCTACCACTTAGCGCTTCTATGTTTCAATCATCAAGATATATTATTTAAGATCATTTATTGCCCATTCATCCTTTTGGTCATGCCTAAATATTAATTAAACCTTAAATTCCAAAATTATCCTTTTGCCCCTAGGGCCTTCATACCCTAAAATTCATTAAATTAGACTCAAATGACTTGAACATTTTATGTTACCTCACTCATGGGTTAAATAAAACATTAAAGGAGAAAATGTGATTTTTCTGAATTTACTTAATTTTTGAATTATTTTTAATGCAAAAATAGGAATTTTCAATGAAACTTTAATAACTCAATAGAAGTAAAACATCAATTCTTAAGAAAATTATTGGAGGTTTACTTACGTCAAGGGACAACTTGGACCAATTTTCATGATTTTTAGAGGTTTAATTTACTTATTTGAATTAATTATTTATTTTGAGCATTAATTAAATATAAAATATCATTTGGGTGAAAAATTAGCTTTTATATTTTTATTAAGTCTCTCTAAATCTAATGAAACCAAAGAAATAAATTTCATATGTTTGTGAGTTATATTATATTTATTAGAACTATTTTTGTAAAAAAATTCAGAAAATTCATTTTTAACTCTTTCAAATTGATATCATGACTTAGAAAATTAGGAAAATTATTTTGATTAGTCCCCAGTAATCAGGAAGACAAGTGTGGCATTTTAGTGTATTTTTAGGAAATTTTTTTATTTTAATTAGTTTTAATTATTTAAAGGCTTAAAAATCGCTTAAAATGAAGAATTTATTTTAATTCAAATTTTATTTTCCTTAGGTTCCTCTGGTCATAAGGAGCTCCTAAAATAAATTTAGTGATTTCTTGAGTTTTATTTTAATTATTATAATTACTCTAATGCCAAAAATGTGATTTCACTTAATTAAACCTTTAGAGTCGTCAAGTTAACTCTAATTGACTTGAAATTTTTGTGGAGAGCTCCTCTAACATTAAAATACAATGTGGAATAGATCTTATGAAATTTACATTTTTAATTACTCCAAATTAATTTTTTTTCACTTTTAGGGCTAGTGACAATTAAGGTTATTTTTAATGGGTTAAATCAACTTTATATTTTCTCTAGGATCCCTTGACCACAATGAACCTACTAATCCCGATATTTTGTATATGTAAGGATTTATGAAGTTGACACCACTACTTGAATATTTTAATCCCTGGCAATGGCGTCAAAAACATGATCCCAAACTTGACCACAAGCAAAGTAACATTTCAATTATATTTGAGGGATTCTACGTAAGTTTGCGTATCATTGTCAAGTAATATAAGGCTTTCCGATTAATCCCTGAATATTTATCCCTCGTTGATTTAGGTTAATCATGGAGGCTTTCAAGTGAAGTTCTAGTCTTGAAAAACACGCCCTAGCTTGGAAGGTTGATAAAGGTTTGATTTTGATTATGTCCTACAATTATCACTATAATAATACTTCTACTCCTAAACTAAAATACTTAGTGAAAATCAGAAGTGGGTTTTTAATATATTAAAAGTACTCCCTCATGCAACGAAATTAATGACATGTGTCTAAGTAAAACAAGTAGTGAGAGAGATTGTGACAAATAGGAGCAATAATATTCTTTAGTCTTACTAGAGATGCAATAAAGAACATTGGTTAATCTAAAGTTTGAATAGTTCTAAAGACGAGCTAGATAGGGAAGATACTAGCTCTCACTCTAGAGTTGCCTCTTATCCCTCCACCTAGAGGTTAACATCCTGCATCAAAACCTAAAATAATAGACCAAATTAGGGGCTTTATCCTATCACTCTAAAGTCCTCTAATTCTATGCCCATTAAAGATTATTTTCCTATCTATTTGCACTTAACTATTTATTTGCACTCAACTATATTTATTTGCCCACCACAGTTGATTGAGACAACACCATCCCAGATATTACATGTTTTCACAATAGATTTTAACATTCAAGTAAATAGAGTTTACATGTAAATGAAGAACAAAGTAAAATCATAACTATATATTCTTACTCTAAACAATTATATATCCTACACATGCATAATTTATTTCAAGAGGGAAGAGTAAAGAAAACTAATCACTACACATGGAGAAATAACAAAAACTTTTCATTGAACAAGACTTTGAAAACATAGGAACAAGTACTAGATTCAAATCAAAATATAATGAAAAAACTTATCTCTAATGGAAATCAGACTCTCCTCGTATATAAAAAGTAATCTGGTGGCACCTAAGCACCATATTGGGTGCTTAAGCACCTGGAACATGCACTTAAGTTCTTAATTTTGGTCCCCATGGCTCCGGTGTGCCCCGATTTGACTCGATTTGCTCTGGTTTGCTTCGTTTTGGTCCATTTTTGTTCCTTTTGCTCCAATCACCCCAAATTCTTCAATTTAATGTACCTACAGCCAAAAACACAAGAAAACATACCTTTAAAATGCAATATCATTATAAATTGAAGTATGGAAAATAGTACATTTATAGGCCTATCAAAATACCCCAAGCTCAAACATTACTTGTCCTCAAGCAATACTACATTTTTAAAATAATTTATGTAGATTAGAGTTGATGGGTCATCCTTTAGAATTGCTAAAATCTTTTTCTAAAAATGTGATAATTCAAATTAGAAGAAATTCCAGTGAATCAGACTATCCCAAGATCTAAAATATTTATCATCAAACTTGAGAATTTGTCTTCTTATCTAATTCAGAAATATATGCAGCTTTTTCAAACATCGGATCCTATGAACTTTACTTTCTAGACTTAAGAACTCTCTTAAAAATAATTTTTGCTAATATATGTATAAAAATCAAGCTTAGGATTATTTTAAGTTCTTTACTCTACTAAGACTATAGTGAAACTAAATTTTTATTAAGACCTCTCCTCAAGCTTGTCCTCACTTTCTTCTTTTTTTTGCATCTTTCTTTTTTTTGGATCTTTTTGATCCATTATTTTTTTGCATCTTATTTTTTTTGGATCTCTTATGTGAAGATTATTATATCTAAATAAGTCCTTAAATAATTTTGAATTCCACTATCGTCCTCTGAAGTTAAAACTTATTACTTTCCTTCACTTGAAAAGTTGTATTTTCTTAAATACTTTTTAAAAGAGCCTTAAATTTTTGAAAATAAAAATTCTAATAATCGTTAGTTTTTCAAAAAATTATAGTTTTTCCTACTAAAGATATTTATTCATTTTTCCAAGCTCTCAAATAAATATCCTTAACTCTAGGCGCACCCTTTTCACTAAAAATATCAACTAAGTTTTCCTACTCCATTTCTATACTTAAAATTCTAACATCCTTAAGATGACTCCACATAACAATAATAACTAGAAATAAAAGATAAATTTATTTGTAGTACTTTTGAAAATAAGTAAGGTCTAAATTTGAAACCTTTTTTTTTGCTCCCCCAAAATTAAGCTCAAACATATGTAACAATTAAGTTCAAAAATATGTGGCAGGGAGAGATCACTTTTACAATCTACTACTGATCCTACAAAAATATCAACAAATAACATATGGTAGAATATTGTTGTGGAAAGTAAATTTAGCCTAAACATGCTTGACATAACACTATAAAATAATTTTAAATAGCAGAGCAAGTACAGACTGAAGATTACATTGGAACACATTTTAAACTTTATAAAGGAATGTCGGCTCTATTTTTGTTTGGAAGAGCTTCCCATAAGAAGCTATCGGTCACCAGAATAAAAATCACGTTGCTCGCTTCAGAAGGACATTTTAATTTACATATATATTTAGTTTAGAAAAATATGAAATCAAACTGACCCCATATTTTTTATAGTTCAAATGAAAGAGTGTTGTACCTCATATCTTGTATCTTTCCCGAAGGATAAACACAAGACTTGAGTTTGAGGCTCGATCAAACAAATTAAGGAATATATGACATTTGTTTGGTCTGTGAAACCTTGACATTTATAGACAAGTTCCCCTATTTAATATAAAGAATTAAATAGGGTTTATATTAAGCTAGTTTCGGACATGCTTCCTATAAGGGCAAGCCCCTATAGCTAATTACATCTTAATTGACCAAAGTCACCTAAGAAGACTCTAGATAAAAATCAGAAAGTATTATCTTCAAGGAGTTTCAATGGGCGAGACTTTTCAATGAGATCGGATGTAGAGGTGTGAATGGGTATTGGTTAAAATTTGAAACATTTTGTTGTAGAGTCCAAAGGATGAAGAACTAGGGGATGTCATGGATCCAGAGGAGAACCCTAGTGACTTCCCAAGCTATCCTAATATTTGGCTTTAGTTTTGAGGAGAAATATTTAGGTGTTTCATCCTATCAATTTTATTAGTTAGGGCTTACATTTATGTAAAACGATCACACAAATAGCGTGGAAGATGTGAGGATACAGGTAATGATAAAGGACAACCTCGGAATCCTAATACGAGCTAGGGCTTATATTGTATAGTAGGGCTATGCAAAGGCCTAAAGATAAGGTGAAGATTTACGTTGCATAAGCAAGCAACCTCTAAGTCCTAAAACTTTGTTGTTTATATCTATGGAAGGAAGATTGGTTTAGCTGGGGAAGACAAATTTTAATGTTAAAGATGGTCATGCTGCTCACCATGTTAGTTCCAACCTCCTTGCCGTGGCGAGTTTGAGTTTTCTAGTGTATCAAGTTACGATGTTAAATCAGGTGGCCCGATGGTTGAAGCTCTTTAAATTTTATGGGGGTATGTTAAAGTTGATTAGAGCGACACTAGTTAGGATCCTAGAGTTCCCTTGTTCCGGCACCACTATTTTCATTTGAATTCACTTAGTTCAAATGAATTTACTAAACTCAACTTAATGAGTTCCATAATTTCCTTTAGCCTGTAGGAAGCCTCGTTAGCGACCGTAGGATACCTCCTCTGAGGAATTCTTGATCATCCAATAGAGATGTCTTAATTTAGTTAAAGTTATAGTTTTATGTGATGTTTGTGATTAAATTTTGAGTTGTTTTATATTTTGAATTTTGTGGGGGTGAATTTTATCCTGGTTGATTTTAGTTTTGGTTTTGGTTTTGGTTTTTTTTTTTGTTCTGTGGCTACCTTGATAGTTTTAGTTTTCATGCAGGGTGATTTCATTGTTTAGCATGAAAATTTGTAGGTATAAAAGTACAGTATGAAAGTACAAGAAAGACAACATTGAAAACTGTAAAAGCGTACCTAGTGAGTCTTCTCGTTCCACCACCTGAAACATGAAAGGCATGTTAAGGCAGTTTATACAAGACAGTGAAGTAAAATTTTGGGAGTTTTCCTAACCCTATGTCATATCTTGGTGGGTTCTTAAGATTTTAATTAAGGATGATTTTCTCAAGCAAAACATATTTAGTTTAGTAGATCTTCAATATATCAAATAGATCTAGGGAAAGAAGCAGGTCAGTGCTACTCTCTCACTGCCTGGTCGAAAATCCCGAGTTCTTTTAAACTTATTATGTTGCTTAATTCGTCATCCTGTAAAAACCCTTAATGCTCAGTGAGCACTGATGTCTCACTTATCCCTAAGAATATCGTAATTATCACTTGTGATTCAATTTAAAAATTATGTGGGTGAAGACCCTTAAAGAGGCAAGTTATTATTGTTGGAACACTTAGCCAAATTTTAACCCTAATTGGGCTTGTAGTGTTTGAAAAATGTTTTAATTTTCATTGATATTTACTTTTCCAATCCTCATTTAAATGAAACTTGATTTAGCCTAAGTCACTACTAAGCCCTTAAGACCTAGGTATTATTTAAATGAAACTTGATTTAGCCTAAGTCACTACTAAGCCCTTAAGACCTAGGTGAGTGAAATCCTTGTTTAAATGAAACTTGATTTAGCCTAAGTCACTACTAAGCCCTTAAGACCTAGGTGAGTGTCTTGTTAAGCTTTAGGTGGTTATAATTCATGATTTGAATTTTATTTGAAAATCAAAATAGGGGTAATTTAAATGAAACTTGATTTAGCCTAAGTCACTACTAAGCCGAAGACCTAGGTGAGTGTCTTAATTAGTTTTGAAAAGGTTAAGCTTTAGGTGATCATGACTCATATTTGAAATTCATTTGAAAACCAAAATAGGGGTATTAAATTGATTAATTATTGACTTCAAAAGTCATATCCCTAAGCTTTAGGTTTATTTTATCTTAATAAACTTCCAAATTTTACTAATTTAAAAATCTATTAACTTATCTTTTTAATTAAGAAAGTGAGGTTGGTTTCTACCAATTAACCCCATGTGTTTCAAACATCAAATAAATTGATTAAATTCAGAGTTTACTCATTTTTCTTCTCGAATTATGGCTAAATGTTAATTAAGGCTAAATTTTCAAAATTACACATTTTCCCTAAGGCTCTAAAACTTCATAATTTGTCAAAATCAATTCAAATGAATTTTAAATTTTTATCCTACCTCATTCATTGGTCAATTAAGACATTAGATGAGAAAATGTGATTTTTCAAAATTTAATTAGTTGTATATAATTATTTTTATGCAAAAATAGGATTTTTCAAAGAAAATTCCTAACTTGACCAAGTTAAATCCAGATTCCTTGAAATTTGTACTAGACGTAGGCTGAGCAAATTTCATGATTTTTTTTATTTTTATCTAAATTTTAAGAATTATTGTAAGTTCTGGGGTATTTATTAAATATAAATTATTTAACAAAGGGAAAATTAAGTTTTGTATTTTTGAAAAGTCCCCCTGAGGTCAGAGAACTCATAGAAGAAGATTTTATATTTTTTCTTAATTTTATTTGATTTATTATAATTATTTTAGTGAAAACGCACTTTTATCCTTTAAAATTTATTTTTAAACTTTAAAATTTAGTTTCTTTATTTAGAAAATCAATAAAAATATTCTAATTGTTCTTAAGTGATTGGGAATCAATTTAAAACTTTTTCATTAGTTTTATTATTTTAAATATTTAAAAATAGG
The DNA here is from genome assembly GCA_002079205.1 of Phalaenopsis hybrid cultivar. NCBI lineage: Eukaryota > Viridiplantae > Streptophyta > Magnoliopsida > Asparagales > Orchidaceae > Phalaenopsis > Phalaenopsis hybrid cultivar. Next base: position 190,559 of record JXCR01149005.1, read on the forward strand.
CTAAAAATGATGTTTTTTTAAATATCCTTTTATTTTTATAAAATACCCCTGATCACAGAGAACTCAAAAAATAAGTTTTTAAAAATTTTTGAGTTATATTTTGATTTTTTTTAATTATTTAAGTGCCAAAAAAGATATTTAACTTGAAAAATCAATTTAGAACTTCAAATGCACTCAAAATGCTTTCAAATTTTTATGGGGACTTCTCTGGATCTTAGAAAATAGTGGAGATAAAAAATCAAGTCATTTAGATGTTTATATTTTCAAAAATTAATTCTCTTAGTGATTTAGTGTTTGTGAAAATTAGGTGCATTTTAAATGACTTGACTCATGAATGATTTTCCTAATGGTTCCCTGGTCATCATAAACCTTCCAAAATTTTCTAATCAACATGCTAATTTCCATGATTAATTTAAGCAAATAATGTGCATAAAATTGAAAAATATAGATCTCTGTCTAGAGACTTTCTATGGCTTTGGAAAAGTCAGAGGATGTTTCCCTTGACAGAGGATATAAAATGTTAAAATTTCAAGCCATGGTAAAGTGCAAATATGCATGGAGAATCAAAACATTCAAATCAGTATTTAATTAATTAAAAAATAAAATATTCATCAAATGAACTTCAAATTATTTCCACATTGTTCTCCTGTGTTCACTGAGCAAGAGGGTATTTCTATTTTATTTTGTGATTTTTCTACACCAAGAAATGCATTTTTTTAATTTAGGGGTATTTAAATAAATAGGAAAAATCCTTATTTATCCATTTCAATAGCGCAACGCCATGTAGATCTTAAGCAGTTTCGAGCTTCATGCGACGCGCTCCCATTCGATGCTGCTATCCACCTCAGCGCTGACTCAGCCCGTACTTTATGTTCCGAAGCATTGTCTGGCTTGATTTCCTCTATCAATTCGATACACGCTTGATCAAACGACTCCCCGTTATTGTCCCGGATAGAGTGATTCCATGACCGTCCACACTAAAACCTTAAGATCTCAGCTTAGACTCAACTAAATCACTTCGTGTTTGATCCTATCGACTCATCTAAGTGAGACAAACATATGCATATGGTAATCATGCAATTAAATTAAGCTTAATCAAGTGGAGAGTCAAAATAGGCTTGGGACAAGGAGAGGTTTTATACATTTTCTGTGAGAAGTGAAGCATCAATCAGAGGGCCTTGGCACGCTTATTGGGTTTCAAGGGGGCTAGGGATTAAGCCTCTTACTGTAGTGTAAGGCCTAGGATGAATTTGACCCTGCTCGATTTCAGATGTTGGTCTAGAGTTATGGTGGAGGCTATTTTAGAGGGCAATTTGATGGGGTTTTATCTTCTCTTGCTGTTGTGAAGGTATGGGCAGAAGCAATTGAAGTTTGGTAGAGTTTTTAGAGATGTCTTATTTCTGCCCTAATTTTAAAGCTCAAATTTAGTGTTACACAAGGGGAATCAAGGCAGTGGAGTGATTGAAATGGGCTGTGGAGGTCTCAAGGTAGCTCAGTTAGTGATTTGGGAAGCTCTCTCGGAGAAAATTTTAGCACACCTCCCATAGCCGTGGAGGTGAGTTTTTATAAAAAAGGCCATGGGGTGGCTCTCAGAGCACAAGTTTGGGTTCACTGTCGTGCTTAGGTGAAGAGCAGAGGAGCTCTACAGTTTGATTTGGATGAGTTGGCCTCTAAGTTTGATTTTGGTGAATCTCCATGGGGGTTTCTCTCAGTTTGGCTATTTTCCAGCCACTTGGCTGGCCGGCCAGTCAGGGGGAGGTAGCTTGGAGCTTAGGGAACCCAGGGAAATATGTCACAGCAATTTAATGGATTGAGGTTTAATTTTGGCAAAAATATCCTAAGCTTAAGCAAAAATGGAATAAAATCCCTTAATTTAGGGGACCTTTGGTCCATGTCTTAGTTTAGGTGGAAATATGGGTTTTGGCTCAGTCTTAGGGACTAACCAATTGCTGATGTAGAGTTAATTTTGTGACTTTGGGCTAGTTAGGCCATCTTTAATGCTTAGGTTCAATGTGGGTTCAAGTGATCAAAGTTTGTGTTTGGGCTAGGTTAACCATGTCAAATGACCCAATTGATTGACCAACATTGTGTAGATGATTGTTATGAAGATTTTTTGTGCAGGGTTGAAGTGATTTTGAGTTTAATTGGTAGGTCAATTTAAGGGATTTTTTAGATTTGGCCAATTTGGGCATGTTGGGCTAGACATGGGTCTAGGTTAGGCTAGCCCAGGGCTAAGTCCACATTGAATGGTCAACATTATCAAGGGAGGTGTTGTGAAGATTTTTTATGAAGGGATAGAGTAGAAATTTTGAGGTTAAGGCCCTCAATTTGGTGAAATTTTAAGACATGGTCAATTCGAGGCAAATTTGGGGCTTTTGGACTTAGGTTGAAATAAAATGAAATTGAGGTCCTACCAAGGCCAATTGATGGTCAAATTTGATGTGTAGGAATGTTATGGAGATTTTTGAACATGAATTGTGGCCAATTGAGAGGGCTATGGGTTCAATTTGGTGGAACCAAGTCAAGGGGTCAAAATTGGATTTTTTATTTAAATCAAAATTAGGTTCAAATCATGGATCAATTAGGCTTGGATTTGGTTTTCATTGGTCATATGAAGAGTTAATTTGAGTTTAAAATCGACATTGGGCAAATTGAGACCAATTGGATAGACATTAGAGGTGATTTGGAGAAAATATGGGCCTTTAAAGGGCAATTTGGGGTTTTGATCAAGGATGGTTAAATTGGCCAAATTGGGTCATGTGATAGTTAAGGAAAATGAAATTGGGAATATTTGGGAGGATTTGGGAATTTTTTGGATTTTATAATTTTTTTGGAATTATGGGCCAAAGAGGGGTATTTTGGTAATTTGGCCAATTTGGGGTTTTTGGGTAATTTGGGAGTTTTCAAGGTATTTGAAATGATTTTTAAACAAGTTTGGGTATTTTGGCTAGATTTGGAGAGTTTGGCCAAATTTAGGGTTCCAATGGTATCTGAGTAATTTGGGGGAATTTAGGGGTAATAGGGTAGATTGAGTGTGTTGATAGAGTTGGATTGCCAACCACCATAAATAAGTCATGGATCAATGGAAACCCCATTTTTACTAAACCCTAGCCTAGGGCTAATGGGTTTTGGGAACCACCTACAGGAGTCTTCCAAAAGTATCAAGAGACCAAAGCCTAAAAGTCCTGGGTTTAAGGTAATGAGTGATTGTGAGTACAAGTGATTGCAACTAAGTTCCTTAGCCCTAGACCAACACCTAGGGTCAACTCTAAGGTCCAGCAGTCCTAAGTGTGACTCATCTTGACTTTCCCCCATAGCGACCCCACCTACTAAGTGCTAGAGGTTAGGACCAATATGTGGAACTTCAATTTGAGTAGAGAAGAGTTTGAAATTTCTAATGGTGAGTGTTCCTTGTCTAGTTTTCTAAGAATAGTCAATAGGAAAGTCCTATGGATAGAACTTAGGCTGTCAAAGAGGAAAAACTGAACCTCAACAAAAGGTGAGGTCAACAAATGGACCCCCAACAGGTGTGGTGTGCTGGACAAGCACACCGCGTGTATTGGCATTGATCGACGAGATCAACAAAAACCTATACAAACTCCTAAGTTAATAGACCCGGAAGTATGTGTAGAGTTGTGTTTGTTTTTTTTTATTTCCGCCGGGGATACTGGAAGGTGCATATTTGATCAAGTCAAGAAGTAGGTACTCTCGCTAGGGATTGGAGAGTGGATTTCGAGTTATGAAATTTTAGAGATTTCTAGAGGATGGGAATCAATACGCAAGTGCTGAACCCGAGGTGGGAACTGAAATTTAAGTAGTAATTTTGAAAAGAAAAGAAGAGTCGGAATTTAGGTACTGACCTCAAAAGATGAGAATCAAAATTTAGGTACTAATCTAAAAATGAGATTTGAAATTTAGATATCAATCTTTGGGAGAGAGACGAAATTTAGGTATCTACCACAAAAGAAGAGAATCATATATTAAGTACTGATTCAAAAATGAGATTTGAAATTTAGTTGTCAATCTCAGGGAGAGAGTCGAAATTTAGGTATCGACCTCGAAAGATGAGAATCAGAATTTAGGTACTGATTCAAAAATGAGATTTAATATTTTGGTATCAATCTCAAGGAGAGAGCTGAAAATTAAGTATCGACCCCAAAAGATGAGAATCAGAATTTAGGTACTGACTCAAAAATGTGAGAATTTGAATTTACAAAGTGCTTGTGGTGTTGAATTTGCAGAAGTGTGTCATGTGGGAAAGTTGATTTTGTTGAAGAAGATTTGTAGAGCTTTGTGGAGTTTTGTGCAGAATGCAAAATTCCTCAGGGATGTGAAGAGAGTTAACGCAGATAAAGATGGTTGCGTTACGTGACAAAGAGTAAGAAACTCTGAAAATGAGAGAATCAACTCAACAGATTTTTATCACATTTAATTTTTCAAAATATGTCCTTAAAGTTTTAATTTGAATCGGTTGATTTTTTCTTAAAGAAATTTGTTGTTTTGTTTATTCGTTGGTGATTATTTTTATTTAAATTTTATTTATTGTTAAAGATTTGTTGTCTCATTCTTTGTTCATTAAAATTTTGAACTAACGTGTGGCTCGTGGCTTTCATGCATCGCAGAAAAAGGCAACTGACAAAAAGACACATTCCTGAGAAAAATTTTTATTAATCTGCTTCAATAAAGAGATGTCACAGATCGAACCAACGCTAGAGCCTCAAAAGGTACAATATATAGTTCTTGTGAAAATACAATCATAACACCTCATGCTATGAATACATTGTAGGTTGAATATATCAGATACATATCACGTTGCTAAAAAAAAGTTAACCATCTGACCGTCTGTACTAGGTATGATGAGCTCTTGATCAAGCAAACCTTCTAAGTCATGCTCTGGGATAAGAGTTCCCATCGCATGTACGTAAAGGTACAACCCTCCCATCACTTGTATGGTAGTTGCTCTTCCAGTTCCAGGTCCAGCTGGAATCCATATGGCATTTTGCTGTCATTCATCCTGCGGAAAGTCACAGACACCCTACGGTGTCGTACCCCTGGAATGCAATGTTTGACAACATATACACTGTTGCCTTTAAGAATGAGTTTTGAACCAACTGGTAGAGGAATATCCACAGAACCTCTGAACTCACCAGGGCCGACGACATCGATTTTTTTCCCAAATAAAATTTTGCTCTTCCTCATGAATGAGACAATGTAGAAAATCATGATGATCAATGTGTGGAGGAATGCAATCACCCTCTTCGTAGATATTAATAATACAACTATTAGGAATGCACGTAGCAGGCAAAATATTACATTTAACCATTCTTTTGATCATCCACTTTATCATTGGCAGTAGCGGATCTACTTGATTGTGTTTGAGGATCCCAAGCGGATTCCCCTATCTGTCATTTGTGAAGTTGTAACAACAACCGTACTGGATGGTGATTCTTCCTTTTCCTCTCATCCATTTTTTTTTGCTCAGAATATGTTCTTTCCATGAGAAGGCCCGCTCAGCCTCTATCTCTTAACTCAAAGATACAGTACAGAATGCTTCTTTCATCACATTCAGAGAAAACCTTGGTATACAGTTCCAGGCCTTCCAGTATGTTGATGAACTTTTCCTGAAGTTCTTCATAAATTTCGAATTCTCTTTTATTTACTTTACTTATCTTTTAGAACTCTATCATACCAGGGGTTAGGAGCCATAACGGGAGTTCCTTCCTTCGAGCATTGGCAGGAACCCAAACTAGATCTTGTTGATCTGGAGCATGAGACTCGGCCTCTAGCGGGATGTACAACCTTGGGCTCCATGGTACATATTGATCTGTCCCCAATGGGACATATGGCTCATCCATCATAAAATGTGAAATATGAGACCCATTGGTGCTTGAAGTATACTCTTCCAATGTACTGAAATGCTATAATTGTAGAACATTGTAATCTGGGCATTCTATGAATGCGCCCGTGGCTAATGTCCTGGTCGATATTTCAGCATTGCACATGAGGAAACCCTTGCATAAGACATCTGAAACTGAAAGTGTATCTGACTCTATCTCAAACCCTGGTTCTTCATCCATGGTGGGTAGTCTAGCAGAAGTTTCTTTGAGGTCTGGATCATAAATGTGCCGCTCGGGAATAGGGTTACGCAAGTTGTTCGTCTCTCTTTGACGTCTGCGTTCTTGTCGTAGAAAAGCTATCTACTTCTTGCAGCTAGCATTTCTGCATTGTGTCCTATGAAGAGAACTACTTGGTAGTCATTCGTTATTGGTGGCTACTAGGCCCCTGACTGGTGTAGCAACCATGGAGGGCAGACAGCTGGGCCATTCCATCAGATCTTGCTCTGTTATCACGTTCTCTCCTTTGTGTGATACATTATCCTTAGCGGTCACTCTTGGTAGTGAAGGCAATCCCTCTTTTTCTTTGCAGCTGACTACGTCCATGAGAGGACATTCGTAGTTCATGTCATCCTGGTCAAAATCCATGTTGAAGTCTGTGGTTCCGCCATGCGGCACCATTTCCTCTTTTAGTGGGCTCCAACCATCCTGGAAAGCAAAGATTAGCCTCTGTCCCGACATTTTTCTGCAGTCGACAGGAAAAATATCAGTGGGCCGAAAGTTGTCTTGAACAAGAACAAATAAAGTATTTATTAATGTAAATTTCAGTTTGTTTTGGTGAAATGAATTGTTTATTTTATGTATGAGTTTTTTTTAATTTAGTGGAACATTATACGCAAAAGTGGAAAGAAGAAAATTTGAAGTTTAAAATTTTTTACTTAAAATTTTTTTTATATTCAGGTTAATCACAAAATTTGGACCCGGTTATAGACATTTGGCCACATAGATAACCCTAAAAAAATCATGTTTCCAAAGTTTCAAAGTAAGCAAAGGCAAGCGGCGTCAGGTTGCGTAATAAGTTTTTAGATATCATCCGTTTTTGGTAACATGGGTCTTTCACCCGGGAAGTCCACTAATTGGTAGGCTCCTCCTGTATAGACCTTTTCAATGATAAATGGTCCCTCCCAAGTTAGCTCAAATTTTCCACCTATTTTGCAACGTGCAAGAATAACCCTTTTGAGCACAAGTATGAGGTCACCAAATTAGAATGTCCTTGCGCAAACCAATTTGTCATGGGCTTTTACCATCTTTTCCTGGTAAAGCACCAAATGTTGTTATGCTTCTAGTTGTTTTTCCTCAAAACTCTCAAGTTCTTCAAGTTTGAGTTTTGTGCTTTCTTTCGTTGTGAGTTGGTTGGCAACGTCGACTCTGAAAGACGATGTCTAGATTTCTAGCGGTAGCACGGCCTCAGACCCATACACAAGCACATAAGGTGTACACTTAGTGGGAGTCCTGAAAGTCATCTGGTAGGCTCACAAGGCTTCTAATAGTTTGTTATGCCAATCCCTTTTTTTCATCTAGTGTTTTCTTCAAAATTTGTATGAGTGTTTTTTTAAAGCCTCAGCCAGACCATTTGCTCTCGGATAGTAAATCGTAGAGTATCTCCAATCTATACCATGTCTTTTGACAAAATTATTGATATTTGTACTTCTGAAAACTGTCCCATTGTTAGAAATTATTCTTCGCGGTACCCTGAAACTGTAGACGATTTGGCGTTTAAAAAATTGAAGGATGTGCCGCCTCGTAACCTCACATAACTTTGCTGCCTCTGCCCATTTGGAGAAGTAATATGTAGTGAAAATTATAAACTTGTGTCCTTTGGAAGATGCAAGGTCTATAGGACCTATTATGTCCGTTCCCCAACACTCGAATGGCCACGAGGCAACAGTTGGGTGTAGCACATTCGGAGGCTGGTGTAAGACCACCCCATGCACTTGACGTTGGTTACATCTGGTAAAAAGTTACATCAGGAATCTACTCCAAGAGCTTCATCGTGTACTGATGATATACTATTAATCTTGGTTTCAAAGTTTTGTATTGTCTGATGACTTGTTGGATCACGAGTTGGGAGTCAACATAAATGGTAATGTTTGTTATATCCATTGAAATTGCCATTTCCAACCCGGTGATTAAATCTTCATATTCTGCTTCATTTTTGGTGCACGGCTTTGTCAAGTGGTACGAGAATCTCATCATACCCTTATCTGGTGTGATAAAGATCAAACCAATCTCTGCTTTGCTTGGCATAACTGTGCCTGACCCTTTGTCTTTTCTAGCTGACGAAGCACCATCGAAGTACATCTCCCAGTGTTGCGCACTAAATAATTCCATTTGTAATATTTGCTCGTCTGGTAACTGGTCATTGAGAGAGGAGCCAGCTGGCAGTGAGTGTGCAACGAGAAAGTCTGCTAGTATTTATTCCTTGATGGCACGGAGGGGAATAAAAGTTATATCAACTTGCATTAAGATCATTGACCATCTTGCTAGACGTCCAAAGAGCACTGGTCGGGGGATCAGATATTGCAATAGATTAACTTTCAAGATCAGATATTGCAATAGATGACTCCCTTCGGGCTACTTGTCTTATGAAAATTAACGCCAGACAATGCTTCTTAATAGGTGGATACCTTATCTCCGTCAGTATTAGGCAATGAATCAAGTAGTACAGCACTTTTTCCTTACCCTCATTATTGACTTTAGCTAAGAGGGCTCTGAGGGAGTCATCTAAAGCAGTGGCATAAATTATCAACGGTTTCCCTGGGATAGGGGCTCCCAAGACAGGAGGTGTCATTAAATATTATTTAACGTCCTCAAAAGCCCACTAACATTTCTCTTCCTCAATAAATTTGATGTCTTTTTTAATTAATGCCGAGAGAAGCTGACACCTACCTGAGAGATTAGAAAAAAAACATCTCAGATATGCCAACTTCCATTGGAAGGAACGTAGTTGTTTCAAGGTTTTAGGGGGAGGCATTTCCAAGATAGCTTTAATTTTTCCAAGTTTATCTTGATTCTTTGATGATGGACAACGTATCCTATAAATTTCTTGGTAACGCCAAAGGCGCACTTTAAGGGATTCATTTTAAGGTTGTATCATCGTAACCGTTAGAACACGATCCTCAAATTGTACAAATGGTCTATTTTCCTTTTACTTTTGATGACCAAATCATCCACGTAGCATTCTACCTAGTTATGAATGAGGTTGTCAAAAATCTTCATCGTTGCATGCTGATATGTTGCTCCAATGTTCTTTTGGCCGAACAGTAGCACTTTGTAGCAGAAAATTCAAATCGGTATTCTAAAGGTTGAAAGTGCTGCATCCTTGGGAGCCATCTTGATTTGGTTGTATCCCGATGATCCTTCCATGAAGGAGAAAATTTCATGTGTTGAAGTGNAAGAGATTCATTTTATGGTCATATCATCATAATCATTCAAACATGATCCTCAAATCATACAAATGGTCTATTTATCATTTGTTTTTGAAGACCAAATCATCCACATAACATTCCACTTGATTGTGAATGAGGTCATAAAAAATCTTCGTCATTTGATATGTTGCTCCAGCGTTCTTTAGACCGAACGACATCACTTTGTAACAAAAAATTCCAATTGGTGTTCTAAAAACTGTAAGTAGTTCATCCTCGAGAGCCATCTTGATTTGGTTGTATCCTGATGATCCATTCATGAAGGAGAAAATTTCATGTGTTGAAGCGATATCCACCATCATTTCTGGTATTGGTAGTGGATACTCGNCACAATGTAGCAGAAGATTCCAATCGGTGTTCTGAAAGTTGTAAGCGCTGCTTTCTCGGGAGCCATCTTGATTTGGTTATACCCCGACAATCCGTCGATGAAGGAGAAAATTTCATGTGTTGAAGCGATATCCACCATCATTTCTGGTATAGGTAGTGGAAACTCGTCTTTTGGACATGGCTTGTTCAAATCTCTGAAGTCGACACAAACGGGGATCTGCCCATTTTTCTTTTTAACAGGTACAATATTGGCTAACGACGTGGGGTATTGCTCTTCTTTAACAAAGTTTGTGTCTATCAATTTTCTTACCTCGGCGATGACTTGTTGTTCTATTTCAAGGTGCCTTCTCCTTGGGGCTTGTTTTACTGGGGTTATATNAGGGGAGGCATCTCCAAGATAGATTTGATCTTATACAGGTCGATCTCGATTCCCCGATGACGGACAACGAATCCTACCCGGAGGTAACGCCAAAGGCCCACTTTAAGGGATTTATTTTAAGGTCATATCATCGTAACCGTTCAAACACGATCCTCAAATCGTACAAATGGTTTATTTTCTATTTACGTTTGATAACCAGATCATCCAAGTAGCATTCTACTTGGTTGTGAATGAGGTCATCAAAAATCTTCATCATTGCTCGCTGATATGTTGCTTCGGCTTTCTTCAAGCTGAACGGCATCACTGTATAGCAGAAAATTCTAATCAGTGTTCTGAAGGCTGTAAGTGTTGCATCCTCGGGAGCCATCTTAATTTGGTTGTATCCCGACGATCCGTCCANATGAAGTCAACACAAACACAGATCTGTCCATTTTTCTTCTTAATAAGTACAATATTAGCCAACCATATGGGGTACTGCCCTTCTTTCACAAAGTTGGCGTCTATTAATTTCTCCATCTCGGTAATGACTTGTTGTTCTATTTCGAGTCACACTGTCATTGGAGCTTGTTTTACTGGGGTTATATTCTTGTTCACCCCGATTTTATGGACTGAAACTCTTATTGACAAGCTTGACATTTCATCGTAGTTCCATGCGAAGCAATCTCAGAATTCTGTTAATAGTTTGATTAATTCTGCAGATTCTTCGTTATTGAGTAGAGAACTTATAAATATTGGTTGGGGTTATTCTTCAGTCCTGAGGCTAATCTCTTTCAACTCATCAACAATAGATTTAATTTCCTCCTTAAATTCTGGGGGAGCATCTTCTATTAGTTGATCAGTAGATTCATCCTCTATATCGAGCCAATCCTCTTCCAACTAACTAGTAACAACCATGCAAAAATCAGAATCATCAACTGGTTCGACTGTACCAAATCTGAGACTCTCTTTTGAATTTGGAGTACGACTTTTACCATTCCATAGTTTTTTCAAAAATTTGAAATTTATATTTTGGCATTTGTTTTGGTAAGTGTCCGAGTTGAATTAAATTTTGAACACTAGGCGAGAAGTAACAAAAAGGCAATTTCATTTATTTTTAGAATCATCGTCCAAATTTACATGTTTTTCAAGCTCAGTAGAGGTGGAAGCATAATAAAATTTGATCAGCTTTGAACCAATGCTACGAACTTCCTTAACATCTAAACTCTCGACCTTTTGTGGGAGAATCAGAGTGAGGCTCGTAGCATTCACATAGTAGCTTATTCGATCATACATTGTTTCATATTCATTCTTTTCTACATCTTCTAGGAATATCTTGTACTGAGGTCTCTTCTGTCTTGTCATCATTATTTAATCTTCAGAATTGTCTTCATCACCAATGTTGATAGTTGGCCTAGTCCGTTCAACAATTAAATTGATCCTTCGTCGTCCACGTCCACGGCCTCGACCTCAGGTGCGCTAACTAAAAGCCCTTTCACCATCTCATTGTAAGGGAGTGGTAGAAGATTGTTGAAGCAGAGTTGAATGGCCTCCTCTTTGTGAGTCTTCTGAATCTTCATCTTTTTTTATGGTAGCTTCATGAGAGAAGACAGTATTCTTTAAATGCACGTATTAGGTAGCATCTTCATGGATACCAACTTCATGCACTAAAAATGTTTGTATGTTTCTATTGATGCAACTTTCTTGACCATCTTTGCGGTATTTGATGCATTGGTGTATAGATGATGGAACCATATTGTGTTCATGAATCCACGGTCGACCCAATAGAGTGCTAAAAAAGGTCTTGGTGTCTATGAAATGAAATTTAGCGGTTGTCACGAGTTCTCCATCCTTCATAAGTATGTAATTGATCTGAGGCCTCTTTCTCCCTTTGGTTGAATCCTGTTAACATCATCTTAACGGAGATGTAGAGTGGATGGCTGTGGTCGGTGGTACTGAGCAGCAAGTCTTCATCTGTGAAGGTTACCCCTGGCTGTTCTTTCAACGAGCAAACTTCATCTGAGGATGTGTTGGCCAACTGAGCTAAGCAAATTTTTTGGTCAAGCAAAGCCATAACCAGAGACTCTCTCATCTCCTTTGACAGGATCAGAGCGTAGTAGATGCTTAATCAAGCCGACAACTTCCTAAGATGAGCTAGCACGTTGTAGTCTACTTTGTATGATCCTCCGATTTTATCTTGATCATGCGGCTCTTTGAATGGTGGAGGTGAGGGTATCCCTTCTCGAGTCATTATCTATTTTCCTTTGTTTGTTGGAGCTGTTCTTGGTGATAACACTTTTCCGCTCCTTAAGTTAACTTATGTGATTTCTTCTTCTTGAGATATCATTGTTGAATCTTTTGGTGTCTTTTCAACTTCGTCAGAAAGATCTAAATTGATGGCAAGCGGTGTACCATGCTGTCGTAAGAGGTATTATTGTTGTCCTCTTTGGACTTGATAATGAGTTCATCGTACTCGAGTATGATTTGAGGATCATTTTGGCGATCGAGATTGAAGCTAAATCTGTCATAATCAGTTACGTTATCTCCAGCAAGATGTTAAAACGTAGCTGAAATCACAATCATTATATTCATAAGATCCCAGAGGGACAAAATGATAGTCATACAAAGTCAAGGGTTCGAGGATTTTCTTCCCTGATTCTGAGACAACCAATCTAGTAGAGACACCCCTATCCTACCCCCCTGTGCTACCAATCTTTGTAGTGATTCTTTTCTTCTTCTTCTTTGACCTTGACGATGACGGATCTTTTGACGAAACCTTCCTCTCGAGATTGGTACGTTGCGGACTCTGAATGGAGGCTTGTTTTGATGCAGACTGGATCTTGTTCAGTATTTTCTTGGATGATCAGCTCCAGACCTCATTCCATCCTTCTTTGGCATTCGTTGAAGCTTGTTTTGATGAATCCTAAATTTGATTAAGGAACCTCTTAAGTTCATCCCAAGTTTTACTCCATCCATCTATTCTGACATACAGATCAATTGGGGAGATTGGCTCAGCCAAAATCATGTTTAGGGAACCTTTTTCAGGTTCTTTTAAATATTCTTTCAAGATTGTTATGTTATCCTCCTTGAGGTTTCTCTCAAGCTAGTCTTTAAAGTCAAAATATTTTTCTATAGTGTGCCCAACCAACCGATGGTATGGACAATAAATTGGTTCATTCTTCTTATCCACCTTTTCAGGCTTCTTTGGATCAGGTAGTTTGAATTTTGGCTTCTTCATCAGACTCCGGAATAATTTAGAAATAGCTTCATACTTGAAAGAATAAACAATTTTATGTCGCTCTGACAGGGATATTCTTTTATCCCTTGTTCGAGGTGATCCCTCTTGAGGTAGAAGCTGTTTAGATTAACTATTCTGTTTCTGAGAGTACTGTAATGAAGACTAGTGATGCTCTTCTGCATATATCTTTATTGGCTACTTTCCCTTGTCGATGGTCGCTACTACTCTTGATTTCTTTTTGAACACTCTGGTCACCTTAGCATTTTCATGTGACTTCATGTGCTTTATTTCTTCTTGAAGACTGCTAACTTTACTGAGTAGCTTCTTGAAGAACTTGATGGTGAGTCCCTTAAGCATGAAAGCTACTGGCCCATGAGTAGAATTTTAATCGCATGATGTTCTTGTAGCTGAGGTTCACATTTCATGCTAGGGTTTCTCGACCTTAAACTATAGTCTACCATGGTTTCGCTAGGATTTTGCTTTTCCATCATGAGCTCTCCAATAGACACATGATGTTGCGTTCCAGAAAATCTTTTCACAAACAGCTGTTCCAACTCAGAATATGTTTTAATTGACATGTTGGGCAAGTCATCGTACCAGTCAAAAGCAATTCCTGACAAGCTGTTGACGAACTGCTGGAAGAGTAGAACTTCACTATTTCTCATGTTGTCATAGCTGCCTCGGAAATGTGTTATATGTTGTCTGGGATTTCCAGTCTCGTCGATTATCTTGAGGTTTGGGGCCACAAAACCCTTGGGGAAAGGCACGACATCTAATTCCTTTGGGTAAGGTCTACCCTTTGGAACCAATGCACTGCCCTTAGATTTGGTTAAGGCGTCCCGCACTTGTTCAACCATTTGCTTGAATTCCTTTAAGGTGTCTCGCACTAGTTCACATGAATTTTTCGCACTATATTGGGTTAAAGTGTAGATTTCCTCCAAGTAATTTTTGTAATCAAAATTCTTCTCGTCGCTATCGACGAAAACTAGGTGTTCACGAGCGAACTCAGAAATCTCGATCCTTAGTTTTTCAACATTCTCTTCAACTATTGATTTTTGATTACTTTAAGATCTGGAGGATCCTGATGGACATCCTCTACTTGTTCCTCCATGTCACTAGCTGTTGTTGTGATGATGTCAGATATTTCAGACCCTGATTTCATTCCATGTCTCCCCAGTTCACCGAATTGTATCGGTGCAGCGACCTTAGGTACCCATATCTTTTTCTTTTTTGATGATGATGTCTCAGGATGGAGTGTCTTAGTATAAACATAGGTATGTCGAGGGAAAGTATGCTCCCTGCGGTGTAGACCAGCTAGAGTTCAAGGTAATTGTCTTGTCTTTACCTTTGGGATTGTAAGAATATCTCCATGATGGGCGACGTGTAAGATTTTTGGACCCGATCTTGACATAACCAGACAACAGCCTGCGGTCTTGGTAGTAGTATAATCTGTAGTGATCACTTTGATATCAACTCTATTCCTTAAACAAAAACAAACGGGGATGCGAGTAGGTGGCACTCCAGTTGTCTTGTGGGACTATCTGGCAGGTTTGACGCCCTTCAAAATTTTCTTCTTCATGAGAGGAGAAATTTCTTCTCCCACTCATTTAAGTAACTCGCTAAATGAACATCCTTCTTTGGTAGCAAGCCTTCTGAAAATTGCACTAACTCAGCTGATATGAGTGAACTTCTTTATCTCCTCACCGTGTCCATGAAGTGTCGGCAATGCGGCAGTCATCCTTCGGATACTCTCATATCCCTTGGTATCTGTCAGAGGATCAAATCTACTTCCTCGCACGAGTGGATAAATTTTCGGTATCACTTCTTCAACTTCATGAAGCTCCTCCTCAACAGGTGTCTCATTTGGAGTCTAGGCTTTAATGGCCCATCAAACTTTTCTGTTACTATTCCTCCTTTGAGTTCAGGTCAGCGAAACAGTCCTTGAACTTGATCTAATTTCAAACACAAGTGGTGGGACAGTTAAATCCTTAGTTGGATCCTCAATAATCATCACTTCATTCCCCTTAGCAGCAGCAGGGATAGTAGGTTTGGCAAGTGCCACGATGGTAGTAGTTTTAGATTTCTTGAAGGTAGGGAAGTCTTGAAGGTAGTTTAGGTTGAATTGTGCAAACGACTCTTGTATTTCTGGAGGGGTGATCTTCATTACCATGAATGGGCTTTTCAGAGGATGACCTCGAGATCTTCAAATCCAGTTCCAAATTTAATGGTAGGAGTGAGGTTACGGGCTTCGTGGCTCTTGAGCAGGTTACAGGAAAAGGTCAGCGTTGGGTAGGCCATTACAGCAGACTTGAAAATAGAAATTTTTGAGGTTAGCTATATGGTCAAAAACCTCATAGTGCAAGCATTAAAAGTAGTGGTTGATCTGTAGACCGGGCGGGTCTTAATTTATGGGTATTTTAAAATCTTTTTTAAAATTTAACTAATGTAAGAAAATCTCAAAGTGCGTGCAGCACAACTTGATTTGGTTTAATCTGCAGAATAACAAATCAAATTTGGAAGTGAGATGTGAAGTATTTTAGGACCCAATGCAAGACGTATTTAGTGGCAGAAAATGCTCATGTGGAACTAGTCCACTGACACACCTATTAGGGGGTCCTTCCCCCACATGAAAATTTAAAGAGTCATTAATGGCCTTCTGAACCTCTTTGTTCAAAGATGGTTGAACAACTAGTCCTGAAGTCCAAGGAGTTGGTTGTTCCTTCCCAGGACAAAAATGGGTAAATTATGCCAACATAAGAAGGGTAATTTTATCCAAGAGGGACATGGACACATTGCTGATGTGTGAAAATAATATTTCTTGAATTTTATTGAGAGAAAAGATTATCCCCAGTGAAGTTGCCAGAAGCTCTCGGCAAAATTTTTGGTCAGAGGAGTTACCCGTAAGAAGTTGTTGATCATCGAAATCAAAATCCTGTCGCCTGCTTCGGAAAGACATTTTAAGTTACATATATATGTGGTTTAGAAAAATATGAAATCAAATTGATCCCATATTTTTTATATCTTAAATGAAAGAGCAATGTACCTCAAATCCTGTATTTATGCCAAAGGATAAACACAAGACTTGAGGGCGAGTCAGGATTAATTAAACTAAGGAATATATGACATACATTTGGTCTGTGAAACCTTTATATTTTCAGACAAGTTCCCCAATTTAATATAAAGAATTAAATAGGGTTTATATTAAGCTAAGTTCGGACATGCTTCCTATAAGGGCATGCCCTTATAGTTAATTACATCTTAAATGACCAAAGTCACCTAAGAAGACTCTCGATAAAAATTGAGAAATATTATCTTCAAGGAATTTCAAAGGGTAGGACTCTTCAACGAAATCGGACGTAGAGTAGAAATATTATCTTCAAGGAATTTCAAAGGGTAAGACTCTTCAACAAAATCGGACGTAGAGGTGGGTATTATCTTCAAGGAGTTTCAAAGGGGAGGACTTTTCAATGAGATCAGATGTAGAGGTGTGAAAGATATCTTCAAGGAGTTTCAATGGGTAGGACTTTTCAATGAGATCAAACGTAGAGGTGTGAAAGGGGATTAGTTTAAATTTGGAACATTTTGTTGTAGATTCTAAAGGAGGAAGAACTAGGGGATGTCTGGATCCAGAGGAGAACCCAAGTGACTTCCCAATCTATCCAAATTTTGGCTTCAATTTTGAGGAGAAATATTTAGGTGTTACATCCTGCCAATTTTATTAGTTAGGGCTTACATTCACGTGAAAAGATCACAAAAATAGCCTGAAGATGTGAGGATTTAGGTCGTAACAAACGACAACCTTGGAATCCTAAGATGAGTTTAGGCTTATATTGTATAGCAGGGCTGTGCAAAAGCCTAGGGACAAGGAGAGGACTTACGTTGCATAAGCAAGCAACCTCAAATTTCAATGGCTTTGTTGTTTATGTCTAAGGAAGGAAGATTGTTTAGGTGGGGAAGACAGGTTTTGCTATTGAAGATGGTCATGTTGCCCACCATGCTAGCTCCAAGCTCCTTGCCATGGCAAGTTTGAGTTTTATGGTGTGTCAAGTTATGTGTTAAATCAGGTGGCCATATGGTTGAAGTTCTTTAAATTTTATGGGGGAATGTTAAAGTTGATTGGAGTGACACCGGTTAGGATCCTACAGTTCCCTCGTTCCAGAACCATTATTTTCTATTGGATTTTCTTAGTCCAAATGAATTTACTAAACTCAACTTAATGAGTTCCATAATTTTATTTAGACTTTGGGAAGCCTCGTTAGCAACCGTAGGTTACTCCTCCAAGAAATTCCCGATCATCTGATAGAAATGTCTTAATTTAGTATAAGTTATATTTTTGTGTGATGTTTGTGATTAAATTTTGAGTTGTTTTATAGTTTGAATGTTGTGGGGGTGAATTTTATATTGGTTGATTTTAGTTTTTGTTTTGGTTTTGTGGCTACCCTGATAGTTTTAGATTTCATGCAGGGTGGTTTGATTGTTTAACATGCAAATTTGCAGGTATAAAAGTACAGTATGAAAGTACAAGAAAGACAATGTTGAAAACTGAGCGCACCTGGCGAGTCTTCTCGTTCCACCACCTGAAACATGAAAGGCATGTTTAGGCAGTTTATACAAGATAGTGAAGTAAAATTTTGGGAGTTTTCCTAACCCTATGTCATATCTTGGTGGGTTCTTAAGAGTTTAATTAAGGATAATTTTCTCAAGCAAAACATATTAAGTTTGGTAGATCTTCAAGATATCCAACAGATCTAGAGAAAGAAGCAGGTCCGTGCTACTCTCTCGCTGCCTGGTGAAAAATCCCGAGTTCTTTTAAACTTATTACGTTGATTAATCAGTCATCCTGTAAATACCCTTAATGCTCAGCGAGCACTGATGTCTCAATTATCCTTAAGAATAGGGTAATTATCACTTGTGATTTAGCTTAAGAATTATGTGAGTGAAGACCCTTTAAGAGACAAGTTAGTGTGTTGGAACACTTAGCCAAATTTTAACCCTAATTGGGCTTGTAGTGTTTGAAAGATGTTTTAATTTTCATTGATATTTTCTTTTCTAATCCTTATTTAAATGAAACTTGATTTAGCCCAAGTTACTACTAAGCCCTTAAGACTTAGGTGAGTGTCTTAATTAGTTTTGAAAAGGTTAGGCTTTATGTGGTCATGATTCATGATTTAAATTTTTTTTGAAAATCAAAATAGAGGTGTTAAATTGATTAATTATTGACTTCAAAAGTCATACCCCTAAGCCCTAGGTTCATTTTATTTTAATTAACTTCCAAATTTTAATAATTTAGAAATTTATTAGCTTATCTTTTCAATTAAGAAAGTGAGGTTGGTTTCTACCAATTAACCTTTTGTGTTTCAAACTAAATTTTACGAATTTAAACATCTATTAACTTAGCTTTTTTATTAAGAAAGTGAGTTTGGTTTCTACCAATTAACCCCTTTGTGTTTCAAACATTAAATAAATTGATT
This sequence comes from Phalaenopsis hybrid cultivar, assembly GCA_002079205.1. Taxonomy (NCBI): domain Eukaryota; kingdom Viridiplantae; phylum Streptophyta; class Magnoliopsida; order Asparagales; family Orchidaceae; genus Phalaenopsis; species Phalaenopsis hybrid cultivar. The sequence goes on from JXCR01149005.1 coordinate 209,269, forward strand.
AATATCAGAGGTTACCCATTTTCCTTCTTGAATTAAGCCTAAATGTTGATTAAGGCTAAATTTCCAAAATTACACATTCGCCCCTAATGCTCTAACACTTCATAATTTGTCAAATTCATATCAAATGACTTCTGAAATTTTTATCCTACCTCATTCATGAGTCAATTAAGACATTAGAGGTGAAAATAATGTGATTTTTCAAAATTTAATTTTTTTTATATAATTAATTTTATGCAAAAATAGGATTTTTTAAAGAAAATTCCTAACTTGATCATGGTAAATCCTAATTCCTTGAATTTTTTACTAAACGTAGGCTTAGAGCTAGAGAAGTCTTTGGACTAAATTTCATGATTTTTTGAATTTTATCTGAATTTTAAGAATTATTGTAAATTTTAGGGGTATTTATTAAATATAAAATATTTTAAATGGGTAAAATTAAGTTTTGTATTTTTGAAAAGTCTCCCTCAGGTCACAGAAGAAGATTTTATATTTTTTTTTAATTTTATTTGATTTATTTGAATTATTTTAGTGAAAACTCATTTATAGCCTTTACAAATTATTTTTAGACTTTGAAATTCAGTTTCTTTATTTAGAAAATTTGGAAAAATATTTTAATTGTTCCTAAGTGATTAGGAAGCAGTTTAGAACATTTTCATGAGTTTTATTATTTTTATGATTTTTATGAATTTTTAATTATTTTAAATATTTAAAAATAGGCTAAAAATGTAGTTTTTATTTTAAATATCATTTTATTTTTGTAAAATAATTTTTTATAAATTTTTTTTTATGTTTTGATTTTTTTACAAAAAAAATCATTTAAGTGCCAAAAAAGAGCTTTAACTTGAAAAATCAATTTATACCATCAAATATACTCAAAATGTTTTGAATTTTTTATGGGGAGTTCTCTGGATCTTAGAAAATAGTGGAGATCAAAATTCAAGTCATTTTGATGTTTATATTTTTTGAAATTAATTATCTTTGTAATTTAGTCTTTGTAAAAATTAAGTGCATTTTAAATGGCTTGACTCATGAAAAATTTTCCTAAATGTTCCGTGGTCATCATAATCCTACCAAAATTTTCTTGGAATTTTCAAATCAACATGCTAATTTTCATGATTAATTTATGCAAATAATGTGCATAAACTTGGAAAATTTAGATCTCTATCTAGAGACTTCCTATGACTTTCGAAAAATCAGAGGATGTTTCCCTTGACAGAGGAAATAACATGTTAAAATTTGAAGCCATGGTGAAGTGCCAATATGCATGGAGAATCAAAACATTCAAATCAGTATTTAATTAATTAAAAAATAAAATATTCATCAAATGGACTTCAATTTATTTCCACATTGTTCTCCTCTGTTCACTGAGCAATAGGGTATTTTAATTTTATTTTGTGATTTTTCTACACCAAGATATGAATTTTTGAAGTTTGGGGTATTTAAATAAATAGGAAAAATCCATATTTATCTATTTAAATAGCACAGCAGCATGTAGATCCTAGGCAGCTCCATGTAGATCCTAGGCAGCTCCAAACTCCACGCGGCGCGCTCCCATTAGACGTCGTCATCCACCTCAGCCCTGACTCGGCCCGTGGCTTGATCTCCTCTGTCGATTTGATACACGCTTGATCAAAGGGCTCCTTGTCATCGTCCCCGATAGAGTGATCATGTGACTGTCCACACTAAAACCTTAAGATCTAAGCCTAGACTCAACTAAATCATGTCGGGTTTGATCCTATCCACTTGTCTAAGTGAGATGAACATATCCATATGGTAATCATGCAAATAAATTAAGCTTAATCAAATGGAGAGTTAAAACATTCAGAACATCTCATGTTATGAATACATTGTAGGCTGAATATATCAGATACATATCATGTTGCTAAAAAAAGACTGAACCCTCTGATCGTTTGTACTAGGTACGATGAGCTCCTGATCAAGCAGACCTTCTAAGTCATGTCCAGGATAAGAGTTCCCTACTCATGTGCTTAGAGGCACAACCCTCTCATAGCTCATATGACAGTAGCTCTTCTAGTTTCCGGTCCAGCTCAAATCCATATGACATTTTGTTGTCATCCATCCTGCGGAAAGTTAAATACACCCTACGGTGTCGTACCCCTGGAATGCAATGTTTGGCAATGCCTGCACCGTTGTCTTTAAGAATGAGCATTAAATTGACTGGTAGAGGAATCTCCACAGAACCTCTGAACTCACCTGGGCCACGACATCAATCTCTTTCCCAAATAAAATATTGCTCTTGCTCATGAATGTGACCATGCATAAGGGCCTAACAAAATCATGATAATCAATGTGTGGTGGAATGCAATCACCCTCTTCATAGATATTGATAATACAACTATTGGGAGTGTAGGTAGTAAGTGGAATATTTCATTTGACCATTCTTTTGATCATTCAGATTATGATTGGTGGTAGTGGATCTAATTGATTGTGTCTGAGGATCTCAGGGAGATTCCCCTGTCTGTCATTTGTGAAGTTGTAACAACAGCCGCACTGGATGATACCATCATTTCTTTGGGTCAGAATATGTTTTACCATGACAAGGCCCACTCGGCCTCTATCTCTTAAATCAAAGAAACAGTCCAGAATGCTTCTTTCATCACTTTCAGAGAAAAGCATGGTGTACAGCTCCAGGCCTTCCAGTATGTTGATGATCTTTCCCTGAACATCTTCATAAAACTCAAATTCTCTTTTATTTTATTTATTTATCTTGTAATACTCTATCATACCAGGGGTTGGCAGCTGTGGTGAGTGTTCCTTTTTTCGAGCATTGGTAGGAACCCAAACTGGCGCTGGTTGATCTGGAACATGAGAGTCGGCCTCTAGCGGGATGTACGACACAGGGCTCCATGGTACATACTGATCTGTCCTCAATGGGACATATCGCTCATCCATCATAAAATTTGAAATCTGAGACACATTTGTGCTTGAAGTATACTCTTCCAATGTACTGAACTGCTGTAATTATAGAACATTACAATCTACGCATTCTACGAACGAGCCCGTGGCTGATGTCCCGACCGGCATTTCAGCGTTGCACGTCAGGAAATCCTTGCATAAGACATCTAAAACTGTAAGTGTATCTTACTCTGTCACAAACCCTGGTACTTCATCCGTGGCCGGTAGGCTAGCAGAAGTTTTTTTAGGTCTGGATCATAAATGTGTCCTTCGGGCATAGAGTTGAGCAAGTTGTTTGTCTCTCTTTGACGTCTGCATTTTTGTCGTAGAAAAACTCTCTGCTTCTTGCGGCTGGCATTCTTGCATTTCTTCCTACAAAGCGAACTACTTGGCAGTCATACGTTATTGGCTGCTACTAGGCCCCTGCCTGGCATAGCTACCATGGAGGGCAAACAACTGGCCTTTTCCATCAGATCTTGCTCAGTTTTCATGTTCTTGCCTTTGTGTGATACATTATCTTTAGCGGTCACTCTAAGTACTGAAGGCAATCACTCTTTCTCTTTGTAGTTGACTAGGTCCATGAGAGGACCTTCGTAGTCCATGTCAAACTGGTTAAATCCATGTTGAATTTTATGGTACCACCCTGCGGTGTCATTTCCTCATTTAGTGCGAGGCTCCAGCCATCCTGGAAAGCAAAGATCAGCCTCTGTCCCGACATTTTTCTACAGTCGACAGGAAAAACATCTGTGGGCCAAAACTTATCATGAACAAGAACAAAACAAAGTACTTATTAATGTAAATTTCAGTTTATTTTAGTAAAATGAATTTTTTATTTTACGTATGAGTTCTGTTTAATTTAGTAAAACATTATACTCAAAAGTGGAAAGAAGAAAATTTGAAGTTTAAAATTTTTTTCTTAAAATTTTCAGTATATTGAGGTTAATCACAAAATTTGGACTCGGTCATAGACATTTGGCCACATAGATAACCCTATAACAATCAAAGTTTCATTAGTTTCAAATCAAGCAGAGGCAAGCGATGTCAGGTTGCGTAATAAGTTTTCAAATATCGTCCATTTATTGGTAACATGGGCCTTTCGCCCTGGAATTCCACTAACTGGTAGGCTCCTCCTATATACATATTTTTAATGACAAATGGTCCCTCCCAAGTTAGCTCAAATTTTTCACATATTTTGCGGTGTGCAAGAATAGGCTTTTTGAGCACAAGTACGAGGTCACCAACTTTGAAAGTCCTTGGGCGGACCAATTTGTCATGGACTTGTACCATCTTTGTCAGGTAAAGCTCCAAATGTTGTTGTGCTTCTAGTCATTTTCCCTCAAGACTCTCTAGTATTTCAAGTCTGAGTTTTGCGCTTTCTTCATTGTGAGTTGGTTGGCAACGGCGACTTTGAGAGATGGTGTTCGGATTTCTAGCGGTAGCATGACCTCAAACCCATACACGAGCATATAAGGTGTACACTGAGTGTGATTTGTGAAAGTTGTCTGGTAGGCCCACAAGGCTTCTAATAGTTTGTTGTGTCAATCTCTTTTGTTTTTATCCAGTGCTTTCTTCAAAATCTGTACCAATGTTTTGTTGAAAGCCTCAGCTAGACCATTTAATTTGGGATAGTAAATTGTAGAGTATCTCCAATCTATCCCATGTCTTTTGACAAAATTCTTAATCTTTGTACTTCTGAAAGCTATCCCATTGCCAGAAATTATTCTTCGATGTACTCCAAAAAGCTAGACGATTGGGCTTTTGAAAAATTGAACGATGTGCGTTGTAACCTCACATAACGGTACTGCCTCTGCCCATTTGGAGAAGTAATCTATAGCGGTAAGTATAAACCTGTGTCCTTTGGAAGATGGAGGGTCTGTTGGACTTATTATGTCCGTGCCCCAACACTCGAATAACCACGAGGCAACAGTTGGGTGTAGCACATTCAGAGGCTGGTGTAAGACCACCCATGCACTTGGCATTGGTGACATCTTCTAGTTGTATCCATGCAATCGGACATCATTGCTGACCAATAATACACGAGTCTTTTGATCTTCATTTTCATTTTCGGCCCTGACTGGTGAGCGCTACCCAATCTGACATGTACCTCTTTGACAATATTCTATGCTTCGGCTCTGCTCAAACACCTTAGCCACATATGGTCGAATGAACTTCTGTAGATAACATTTCCCATCAAGGTGTATGATAAAGCCCTTCTTGTGATATGGTGCGCCTCAAACTTGTCTTCTGACAGCTTTACAGTATGTAATTATTCTAATAATGGCTTGAACCAATCATCATTTATGTCTGCAAGTGTATTTATTGTTTCTTCTTTTCCAAGCTTGTGTAGAGTTTCGAAGTCGATCTGAAACAAGACTCGTCTTCCTTACACTGTGACTTCAATGAAATCCTCCGGGAGACACACCATTTCATTAACGAGTTTTGCTAAAGCGTCGGCATGTGCATTATCTCCCCTAGGAATCTAGTAGAAAGTTACATCAGGAATCTGCTCCAGGAGCTTCATCGTGTACTGATGGTATTTTGCTAAGCTTGGTTTCAAAATTCCTGTATTGTCCGGTGACTTGCTAGATGACGAGTTAGGAGTCGCCATAAATGACAATGTTTGTTATATCCATTGAGATTGTCATTTCCAACCCAGTGATTAAAGCTTCATATTCTGCTTCATTGTTGGTGCACGTCTTTGTCAAGTGGTATGAGAGCCTCATCATACCCTTATCTGGTGTGATAAAGATCAAACCAATCCCTGCTTTGCCTGGTATAACTGTTTCTGATCCTTTGTCTTTTCTGGCTGACGAAGCGCCATCAAAGTATATCTTCCAGTGTTGCACACTGGATAATTCCATTTATAATATTTGTTCGTCTGGTAACTCGTCATTGAGAGAGGACCCAGCAGGCAGTTGGTGTGCAGCAAGAAAGTCTGCTAGTATCAATCCCTTGATAGCACGGAGGGGAACAAAAGTTATATCAAATTGCAATAAGGTCATTGACCATCTTGATAGACGTCCGGAGAGTGTTGGTCGGCTCATCAAATATTGTAATGGATTAACTTTTGAGATTAGGGTAATTTTATGAGAAAGCATGTAATGTTTAAGCTTTTGGGCGACAAAAATTAAGGCCAGACAAAGCTTCTCAAAAAGTAGATACCTTATCTCTGTCGGTATTAGGCAATGGCTCAAGTAGTAGAGCACATTTTCTTTACCCTCATCATTGACTTGGCTAAGAGGGATCCGAGGGAGTCATCTAAAACTACTGTATAAAGTATCAACGGTTTTCCTGGGATAGGGGCTGCCAAAACATGAGGTGTCATTAAATATTTTTTAACGTCCTCAAAGGTCCGCTGGCATTTCTCTTCCCAAATAAATTTGGCATCCTTTTTAATTAAAGCCAAGAAAGGCTAACACCTACGTGAGAGATTAGAAATAAAGCGTCTCAGATATGCCAACTTCTCTTGGAAGGAACGTAGTTGTTTCAAGGTTTTAGGGGGAGGCATTTCCAAGATAGCTTTAATTTTATCTGCGTCGATCTCAATTCTCCGATTATGGACAACGAATTCTAGAAATTTCCTGGAGGTAATGCCAAAGGTGAACTTTAAGGGATTTATTTTAAGGTTTTATTGTTGTAACTGTTAGAATATAATCTTTAAATCATACAAATGGTCTACTTTCCATTTAGGGTCAATCACAGCTGGATGTGACAACTTCAGAAAAACAGTGGCATTACTTGAATGATTTGGCATTGAATATCAGAGAAAAAAAATAGGATATGGAATAAATGTAGATTTAGCATATTTTGGCAGTCACATGGATGCAAATGAATTATTGAGTGGCTCTAAACAATGAAAAAAAATTTTTGAGCATAAAGACGATCCTCATGAAAAATAGTTAAATTAAAAACAATCAAGCTTAGGAAGAATTGTTTCTTATGTGGGAGAAACTGAAGCATCTTCGTTTGCGAGAAGGGAAGATTAACTTTGTTACATGATCTGAAAAGGGAGATGCAACACCAATTCCCCCCTCTCTCCTCCCATATTATTGATATGATATGTCCATAAAACTCCATAACAAGCACCAGAGATTTTTTGTGTGGAGCATATCATTGAAGTTGATCAACTCAAGTTGAAATACGAATTACTAGAGGAGCACATAGTGGTGAGTTGTCTTACAGGATTATGGTGTTTTATTAGTAATTTTGTGCAACTAGAACCGGTAGGCCCATACACAAGCATATAAGGTGTACACTGAGTGGGAGTCCTGAATGTTGTCTAGTAGGCCCACAAGGCTTCTAATAGTTTGTTATGCCAATCCCTTTTGTTTTCATCCAGTGTTTTCTTTAAAATTTGTACTAGTGTTTTGTTTAAAGCCTCAGCCAGACCATTTGCTCTGGGATAGCAAATCGTAGAGTATCTCCAATTTATCCCATGTCTTTTGACGAAATTGTTAATTTTTGTACTTCTGAAAGTTGTCCCATTATCGAAAATTTTTCTTCGCGGTACTCCAAAATGGTAGACGATTTGGCTTTTGAAAAATTGAAGGATGAGTTGTGTCGTAACCTCTTGTAACGGTACTGCCTCTGCCCATTTGGAGAAGTCATCTGTAGCGCTAAGTATAAACATCTGTCCTTCAGAAGATGGAGGGTCTATCGGACCTATTATGTCTGTGCCCCAACAATGGAATGGCCACGAGGCAATAGTTGGGTGAAGTACATTCAGAGGCTGGTGTAAGACCACCCCATTGGTGACATCTTCTGGTTGTTTCCATGCAATCGGACAGCATTGCTGGCCAATAATACCCGAGTCCTTTGATCTTCATTTTTATTTTCAGCCCTAGCTCGTGAGCGCCACACAATCCAACATGTACCTCTTTAACAATATTATGTGCTTCGGCTCTGCTCAAACACCATAGCCACATCTGGTAGAATGATCTTTTGTAGAGAACATTTCCCATCAATGCATAAGACATAGCCCTTCTTGTGATGTGGTGCACCTCAGACTTATCTTCTATCATCTTTTTAGTATGCAATAATTCTATTAATGACTTGCGCAAATCTTCGTTGATATCAGCAACTGTATTTATTGTTTCTTCTTTTCCAAGCTTGTGTAGAGTTTTGAAGTCTACCCGAGACAAGACTTGTCTTCCTTGCAGTGTGACTTCTATGGAATACTCCGGGGGACACCCCATTTTCTTAGCAAGTTTTGTTTAAGCGTCAGCATGGGCATTATCTCCCTTAGGAATCTAATAGAAAGTTACATCAGGAATTTGCTCCAGGAGCTTCATCGTGTACTGATGGTATTCTGCTAATCTTGGTTTCTAAATTCTGTATTGTCCGACCACTTGCTAGATGCCGAGTTGGGAGTCGTCATAAATGACAATGTTTGTTATATCCATTGAGATTGACATTTCCAACCCGGTGATTAATGCTTTATATTCAGCTTCATTTTTGGTACACGGCTTTGTCAAGTGGTATGAGAACCTCATCATACCCTTATCTGGTGTATTAAAGATCAAATCAATCCCTGCTTTCTTTGGTATAATTGTGCGTGAACCTTTGTCTTTTCTGGCTGACGAAGCGCCATCGAAGTACATCTCCTAGCGTCGCGCACTTAATAATTCCATTTGTAATATTTTATTGTCTGGTAACTCGTTGTTGAGAGAGAAGCCAGCTGGCAGTGGGTGTGCAGTGAGAAAGTCTGCTAGTATATGTCCCTTGATAGCACGGAGGGGAACACAAGATGTTCATCAGATATTATAATGGATTAGCATTCAAGATCAGGGTAATCTTATGAGAAAGCATGTAATGTCTAAGCTTTTGGGGAATGAAAATTAATGTCAGACAATGCTTCTCAATAGGTGGATACCTTATCTCCATCGGTCTTAGGCAATGACTCAAGTAGTAGAGAACATTTTTTTACCCTCATCATTGACTTAAGCTAAGAGGGCTCCGAGGGAGTCATCTAAAGTCGCGGTATAAAGTATCAATGGTTTCCCTGGGATAGCAGCTGCCAAGACAGGATGTGTCATTAAATATTGTTTAATTTCCTTAAAAGCCCGCTGGCATTTCTCTTCCCAAATTTATTTGGCATCCTTTTTAATTAATGCCGAAAAAGTCTTACACCTACATGAGAGATTAGACTCAGATATGCCAACTTTTCATTGAAGGAACGTATTTGTTTCAAGGTTTTAGGGGGATGCATTTTCAAAATAGCTTTAATTTTATCCAGGTCAATCTTGATTCCTTGATGACAGACAAAAAATCCGAGAAATTATCCGGAGGTAACGTCAAAGGCGCACCTTAAGGGATTCATTTTAAGGTTGTATCGTCGTAACCATTAGAACACGATCCTCAAATTGTACAAAGGGTCTATTTTCCGTTTACTTTTCATGACCAAATCATCCACATAGCATTCTACTTGGTTGTGAATGTGGTAGTAAAAAATATTTTTCGTTGCATGCTGATATGTTGCTCCAATGTTCTTTAGGACAAACAACATCACTGTGTACCAGAAAATTCCAATCATTGCATCCTCGGGAGACATCTTGATTTGGTTGTATCCCGACGATCCGTCCATGAAGGAGAAAATTTCATGTGTTGAAGCGATATCTACCATCATCTCTGGTATAGGTAGTGGAAACTCAAGTTTTGGACATATTTTGTTCAATTCTCTGAAGACGACACAAACACAGATCTGTCCATTTTTCTTCTTAACAAGTACAGTATTAGCCAACAATATGGGGTTTTGCCCTTCTTTCACAAAATTGGTGTCTATTATAATTTCTTCATCTCGGCGATGACTTTTAATTCTATTTAGAGGTGCATTCTCTTGGGAGCTAATTTTATTAGGGTTATATTCTTGTCCACCCTGAGTTTATGGACTGCAACTTATGCTGACAGTCCTGACATTTTGTCGTAGTTCCATGCAACTTCTGCAAGATTCTTTATTATTGAGTAGAGAACTTATAAATGTAGGTCGGGGCTGTTCTTCAATCCCAAGGCTAATCTCTTTTAACTCATCAATGGTAGATTTAATTTCCTCAAATTCTTTAGGAGCATCTCTTATTAGTTGATCAGTAGAGTCACCAGTAACAACCATGCAAAAATCAGAATCATCGACTGGACCGACTGTACCAAATCTGAGACCCTCTTTTGAATTTGGAGTTTGACTTTTACAATTCCATAGTTTTTCAAATAGTTGAAAATTATCTTTTGCATTTGTTTTGGTAAGTTTCCCTGTTGAATTAACTTTTGAACACAAGGCGATAAGTAACTAAAAGGCAATTCCATTAATTCATTAGAATCATCATCCAAATTTACATGTTTTTCAAGCATAGTAGAGGGGAAGCATAGTAAAATTTGATCGGCTTTGAACCAACACTACGAACTTCCTTGAGATCTAAACTCTCAACCTTTTAAGGGGAAATTGGAGTGAGGGTCATAACATTCACATAGTGGTTTATCCGATCATACATTATTTCATATTCATTATTTTCTGTATCTTCTAGGGATATCTCGTACTGAGGCCTCTTCTGTCTTGTCATCATTATTTCATCTTCAGAACCATCTTCATCACCAATGTTGATAGTTGGCCTAGTTCGTTCAACAATTAAATTGATCCTTCCTCGTCGACATCCCCGACCTTGACCTCGGGAGCGCGAACTAAAATACCTTTCACCATCTCGTTGTAAGGGAGTGGTGGAAGATCATTGAAGCAGAGTTGAATGAACTCCTCTTTGTGATTCTTCTGAATCTTCATCTTTATTTGTGATAACTTCATGCGAGAAGACATTCATCATTGGAGGCCCGTAGTGGGCCGCATCTTCATGAATACCAAGTTCATGCACTGAAAATGGTTGTAGGTCTCCCTTGATGCATTTTTCTTGACCATCTTCATGGTATTTGATACACTGGTGTAAAGATGAAGGAACCATACTGTGCTCATGAATCCACGGTCGACCCAATAGAGTGCTAAAAGAGGACTCGACGTCGATGATATGAAATTTAGTGGTTGTCACGAGTTCTCCAACCTTCATAAGTAATGTAATTAATCTGAGGCCTCTTTCTCCCTTTTGGTTGAATCCTCTTAATATCATCTTATCGACCGTAAGCTCTTGAGCTTCAATATCCAAATAGTCCTATGTTTGTAGCCTTATCAAGTTAATAGATGCTCCAAGATCTACTAAAACTCTGGATAACACAAATCTGCAAATGTTGACGGAGATGTAGAGTGGACGGTTGTGGTCGGTGGTACTGAGCAGCAAGTCTTCATCTGTTAAGGTTACCCCTGGCTGTTCTTTCAAAGATCAAACTTCATCTAAGGATGTGCTGGACAACTGAGCTAAGAAAATTTCTTGGTCAAGCAAAGTCGTAACCAGAGACTCTCTCATCTCCTTTGACAGGATCAGAGCATCGTAGATGCTTAATTTAGCCAGAAACTTCCTAAAATGAGCTAGCACGTTGTAGTCTACTTTGTATGATCCTCCGATTTTATCTTGATCATGCGGTTCTTCCACTGGTGGAGGTGAGAGTATCTCTTCTCGAGTCATTATATGTTTTCCTTTGTTTGTTGGAGCTATTCTTGGTGGTAACACTTTTCCGCTCCTTAAGTTAACTTTTATGATTCTTCTGCTTAAGATATCATTGTTGAAACTTCTGGTGTTTTTTACTCTTCATCGTAAAGACCTAAATTGATGGCAAGCGGTGTACCATGATGCTCGAGAATGGGTTCCTCGTTATCGGTGTTGTCGTAAGCGGTATTATTGATGTCTTCTTTGGACTTGACAACGAGTTCATCAGACTTGAGTATGATTTGAGGATCATTTTGGGGATCAAGATCAAAGCTAGACCGGTCATAATCAGTTACATTATCATCAGAAACAGTAAAAATGTAGCTCAAATTACAATCATTATATTCATAGTATCCCAGAGGGACAAAAAGATAATCATACAAAGTCAAGCGCCCTGAATCCAAGACAACCAATATAGTAGAGGCAGTCCCTATCCTACCCCCCGTACTATCAATCTTTGTAGTGATGCTTTTCTTCTTCTTCTTTGCCCTTGACGATGATGGATTTTCTGACAAAACCTTCCCTTCGGGCTTAATAAGTTGTGGTCTCTGAATGGAGCCTTGTTTTGATGCAGACTAGTTCTTGTTTAGTATTTTCTTGGATGATCTGCTCTAGACCTCATTCCATCCTTCTTCGATATTCATTGAAGCTTGTTTCGATGAATCCTGAATTTGATTAAGGACCCTCTTGAGTTCATCCCAAGTTGTACTCCATCCATATGTTCTGACATACAGATCAATTTGGGAGACTGGCTCAGCCGAAATCATGTTTATTGAACCTTTTTCATGTTCTTTTAAATTTTCGTTCAGGATTGTTATGTTCTCTTCCTTAAGGTTTCTCTCGAGCCAGTCTTTAAAGATGAAACATTTTTGTATAGTGTGCTCAAGCAACCGGTGGCATGGACAATAATTTGGTAGATTCTTCTTTTCCGCCTTTTCGGGTTTCTTTGGATCTGCTAGTTTGAATTCTGGCTTCTTCATCAGACTTCTGAATATTTTAGGTATAGCTTCATCCTTGAAAGAATAAATAATTTTATGTCGCTCCGACAGGAATATTCTTTTATCCCCTATTTGAGGTGATCCCTCTTGTGGCGGCCACTGGTTGGATTGAATATTCTATTTCTGAGAGTACTGTGATGAAGACTAACCATGCTCTTCTACATATATCTTTATCGGCCACTTTCCTTTATCTACGATCGCTACTACTCCTGATTTATTTTTGAACACTCTGGTCACCTTAGCGTTTTCATGTGGTTCCATGGCTTTATTTCTTCTTGAAGACTACTAGCTTTACTGAGTAGCTTCTCGAAGGATTTGATGGTGAGTCTCTTAAGCAAGAAAGCTACTGGCCCATGAATGCTCTTGAGTAGAATTTCAATCGCATGATGTTTCTATAGCTGAGGTTAACATTTCATGTGAAGGTTTCTCCACCTCAAAATATAGTCTACCAAGGTTCCGCTAGGCTTTTGCTTTTCCATCATGAGCTCTACAATTGACACATGGTTTTGCACTCCAACAAATCTTTTCACAAACAGTTGTTCCAACTCGGAAAATGTTTTAACTGACCCGTTGGGCAAGTCAGCATGCCAGTAAAAAGCAATTCCTGACAAGCTACTGACGAACTGCTGGAAGAGTAGAGCTTCACTATTTCTTGTGTTGCCATAACTGGCTCAGAAATGTGTTATATGTTGTATGGGATTTCCAGTCCCATCAAATATCTTGAAGTTTGGGGCCACAAAACCCTTCGGGAAATGCACGGCATCGAATTCCTCAAAGTAAGGTCTACCCTTTAGAACCAATTCACCACCCTTATATTGGGTTATGGCGCCCCGCACTAGTTCAACCATTTGCCTGAATTCATTTTCTAGCATGGCACTTGATGGAGAATCCTTTCTATGTTGCTCATCTCTGTTTGCTTAAGCAACCTCTCTTCTTTCATCTGTGATGTGTATGATCTCTGACTGATTCATCTCTGGAGAAACCAATTGTGGCACTTGTGATATACCCTGAATAGTGGCCATAGAGGTCATTGCTGCGGTCATCTCTTCTATTCTTTTCTCTAGTAGACTAACTTGCTCATCCTTTAGGAGGACATCCCTACGCAGTTCATCTACGACATTCTCTTCGGTGGACATGATTTTTTATTGCTTTAAGATATGGAGGACCCTAATGGACATCCTCTACTTGTTCTTCCATCTCGCTATCTATTGTTGTGACGATGTCAAATATTTCAGACCCTAATTTCATTTCATGTCCCGCTGGTTCACCGTACTGTATCAGTGCAGCGACCTTAGGTACCCATACCTTTCTCTTTTCAACAGTGATGTCTCAGTACGGAGTGACTAGGTAGAATCATTGGTATGTCGAGGGAAAGTATGCTCCCCATGGTGTAGATCGGCTACAGTGCCAGGTAATCGTCTTGTCTTTACCTTTAGATTTGTAGGAATATCTCCATGGTGGGCGACGGGTAAGATTTTTGGACTCGGTCTTAACTTAACCGTTCGACGACCCCGCGGTCTTGGTATTAGTATAATTAGTAGTGATCACTACGGTATCAAATATGTTCTCTAAACAAAACCAAAAAGAGATGCGAGTAGGTGCACTCCAGTTGTCTTGTGGGACTGTCTGGTGGATTTGACGCCCTTCGAAAATTCCTTCTTCATGCGAGGAGAAATTGCATCTCCCACTCATTTAAGTAACTCGCTAACCGAACATCCATATTTGATAGCAAGCCTTCTGAAAACTACACTAACTCAAGTGATAAGAGTGAAATTCTTTCGCTCCTCATCGTGCCCATGAAGTGACGGTAATGCGGCAACGAACCTTTGGATACTCTCATATCCCTTGGTATCTGTCAGAGGATGGAATCTACTTCCTCACAGAAGTGGATAAATTTCTGGGAACACTCCTTCAACTTGATGAATCTCCTCCTCGACGGATGTCTTCTTGGGAGTCTGAGCTTTAATGGCCCTCCAAACTTTTCTGTTATGGTTCCTCATTTGAGTTCGGGTCAGCGGTACAGTCCTCAAACTTGATCCGATTTCAAACACGGGTGGTGGGACAGTTAAAACCTCAATCAGATCCTCAATAATCATCACTTCTTTCACCTTAGAAGCAGCAGAGCTAGTAGGTTTGGTGGGTGGCACGATGGCAGTTGCTTTAGACTTCTTGCATGTAGGGAAGTCTTAAAGGCAGTTCAAGTTGAATTTTACAGACAGCTCCTGTATTTCTGGAGCGGCAATCTTCATTACCACGAATGGTGCTTTCTCGAGGATGACCTCGAGATCTTCAAATCCAATTCCAAATTTGATGGTAGGAGCGAGGTTACGGGCTTCGTGGCTTGTTGGCAGGTTGCAAGAAAAGGTCAGCATTAGGTAGGCCATTGCAGCAGGCTTGAAAATAGAAAGTTTTAGGGTTAGCTATATGGCCAAAAATCTCATAATTTTTAGTGCAAGCTCTAAAAGTAGAGCTTGATCTATAGATCGGGCGGGTCATAATTTATGGGTATTTTAAAATCTTATTTAAAATTTATTTAATGTAAGAAGATATCCAAGTGTGCGCACCACAACATGATTTGGTTTAATTTGTTGAATAACAAATCAAATTTGGAAGGGAGATGTGAAGTATTTTAGGACCCAGTGCGGGACCTATTCATGGCAGAAAATGTCTGGGTGTAACTAGTCCACCGACACACCTATTAGGGGGTCCGACCCCACATGAAGATTTAAAGAGTCCTTAATGGCCTTCTGAACCCCTCTGCTCAAGGATGGTTGAACTGCTAGTCCTAAAGTCCAAGGAGTTGGTTGTACCTTCTCAGGACTGAAATGAGTGAAGTATGCCAACAGAAGAAGGGTAATTTGGTCCAAGAGGGACATGGACACATTTCCACTGTGTGAAAATAATATTTTTTGAATTGTATGGAGAGCAAAACTTGTCCCCAGCGGAGTCGCTAAAAGCTGTCGACACTATTTTTGGTTTGAGAAGTTTCTCGTGAGAAGATGTCAGTCACTGTAATGGTAACCCTGTCTCTTACTTCGAAGGGACGTTTTAGTTTACATATATATTTAGTCTAAAAAAATATGAAATCAAATTGACCCCATATTTTTCATAGTTTAAATAAAAGAGCGTTGTACCTCAAATCTTATATCTATCACGAAGGATAAACACAAGAGTTGAGGATGAGGCTCGATCAAATAAACTAAGGAATATATGACTTCCATTTGGTCTGTGAAACCTTTATATTTGCTAACAAGTTCCCTTATTTAATATAAAGAATTAAATGGGGTTTATATTAAGCTAGGTTCTGACATGCTTCTTATAAGGGCAAGCCTCTATAGTTAATTACATCTTAAATGACCAAAGTCACCTAAGAAGACACTCGATAAAAATTAGGAAATATTATCTTCGAGGAGTTTCAATGAGTAGGACTTTTCAATGAGATCGAACGTAGAGGTGTGAAAGGGAATTGGTTCAAATTTGGAACATTTTGTTGTAGAGTCCAAAGGAGGAAGAACTAGAAGATGTCATGGATCCAGAGGAGAACCCTGGTAACTTCCTAAGCTATCCTAATGTTTGGCTTCAATTTTGAGGAAAAATATTTAGGTGTTTCAGCATGCCTATTTTATTAGTTAGGGCTTACATTCATGTGAAATGATCACACAAATAGCTTGGAAGATGTGATGATTTAGGTCATGATAAACGACAACATCAGAATCCTAAGACGAGTTAGGGCTTATATTGTATAGAAGGGCTATGTAAAGGCCTAAAGATAAGGTGAGGATTTACATTGCATGAGAAAGCAACCAAGAAGTCCTATGGCTTCGTTGTTTATGTCTAAGGAAGGAAGATTTGTTTAGCTGGGGAAGACAGGTTTTGTTGTTGAAGATGGTCATGCTGCCCACCATGCTAGCTCCAAGCTCCTTGTCATGGAAAGCTTGTGTTTTCTATTTTGTCAAGTTATGATATTAAATGGGGTTGCCCTATGGTTGAAGTTCTTTAAATTTTATGGGGGCATGTTAAAGTTGATTAGAGAGACACCAGTTAGGATCCTACGGTTCTCTCATTCCGGCACCACTTTTTTCTATTGGATTCACTTAGTCCAAAATTAGGATCCTACGGTTCCCTCTTTCCGGCATCACTATTTTCTATTGGATTCACTTAGTCCAAATGATGGGTCCTACGGTTCCCTCGTTCCGGCATCACTATTTTCTATTGGATTCACTTAGTCCAAATGGTTTGCGGTTCCCTCGTTCCGGCATCACTATTTTCTATTGGATTCACTTAGTTCAAATGAACTTACAGGTCCCTCGTTCCGGCACCACTATTTTCTATTGGATTCACTTAGTCCAAATGAACTTACTAACTCGTTCCGACATCACTATTTTCTATTGGATTCACTTAGTCCAAATGAACTTACTAAACCCAACTCTCGTTCCGGCATCACTATTTTCTATTGGATTCACTTAGTCCAAATGAACTTACTAAACCCAACACGTTCCGGCACCACTATTTTATATTAGATTCACTTAGTCCAAATGAACTTACTAAACTCAACTTAATGAGTGTTCTGGCGCCACTCTTTTCTATTTGATTCACTTTGTCCAAATGAATTTACTAAACTCAACTTAATGAGTTCCATAATTTTATTTAGACTGTGGGAAGCCTCGTTAGCAACCGTAGGTTACCTCCTCCAAGGGATTCCCGATCATCCATTAGAGACGTCTTAATTTAGTTGAAGTTTTCGTTTTTGTGTGATGTTTGTGATTAAATTTNTGTGTTTTTTTATATTTTGAATGTTGTGGGGGTGAATTTTATATTGGTTGGTTTTAGTTTTAGTTTTGGTTTTGGTTTTGGTTTTGTGGCTACCCTAAAGTTTTAGTTTTCATGCAGGGTGGTTTCGTTGTTTAACATGCAAATTTGCAAGTATAAAAGTACAGTATGAAAGTATTCCACCACCTGAAACTTAAAAAGCATGTTAAGGCAGTTTATATTGGACAGGGAAGTAAAATATTGGTAGTTTTCCCATCCCTATATCATATCTTGGTGGATCCTTAGGAGTTTAATTAAGAATGATTTTGTCAAGCAGAACATATTAAGTTTAGTAGATCTTTAAGATATCCAACAGATCTAAAGAAAGAAGGAGGTCTGTGCTACTCTCTCGGTGCATGGTGGAAAATCCTGAGTTCTTTTAAACTTATCATGTTGCATAATCTGTCATCCAGTAAATACCCTTAATGCTCAGTGAGCACTGATGTCTCATCGATCCCTAAGAATAGGGCAATTATCACTTGTGATTTAATTTAAGAATTATGTGGGTGAAAACCAAAGAGGCAAGGTAGTGTTGTTGGAACACTTAGCCAAATTTTAACCCTAATTGGGCTTGTAGTGTTTGAAAGATGTTTTAATTTTCATTGATATTTACTTTTCAAATCATTATTTAAATGAAACTTGATTTAGCCTAAGTCACTACTAAGCCCTTAAGACCTAGGTGAGTGAAATCCTTGTTTAAATGAAACTTGATTTAGCCTAAGTCACTACTAAGCCCTTAAGACCTAGGTGAGTGTCTTGTTAAGCTTTAGGTGGTTATAATTCATGATTTGAATTTTATTTGAAAATCAAAATAGGGGTAATTTAAATGAAACTTGATTTAGCCTAAGTCACTACTAAGCCAACTTAGGTGAGTGTCTTAATTAGGTTTGAAAAGATTAAGCTTTAGGTGGTCATAATTCATGATTTTTAGGTGAGTGTCTTAATTAATTTTGAAAAGATTAAGCTTTAGGTGGTCATAATTCATGATTTCAGGTGAGTGTCTTAATTAGTTTTGAAAAGATTAAGCTTTAGGTGGTCATAATTCAAGATTTGAATGGTAAGTGTCTTAATATGTTTTGAAAAGGTTAGGCTTTATGTGGTCATGATTCATGATTTGAAATTTCTTTGAAAATCAAAATAGGGGTATTAAATTAATTAATTATTAACTTCAAAAGTCAAACCTTTAAGCTCTAGGTTGATTTTATTTTGATAAACTTCCAAATTTTACTAATTTATAAATCTATTAGCTTATACTTTTAATAAAGAAAGTGGGGTTGGTTTCTACCAATTAACCCCTTGTGTTTCAAACATTAAATAAATTGATTTAGATCAGAGGTTACCCATTTTTGTTCTTCATCTAAGCCTACATGTTAATTAAGGCTAAATTTTCAAAATTACACATTTGCCCCTAAGGCTCTAACAATTCATAATTTGTCAAATTCAATTCAAATGAATTTGAAATTTTTTATACTACCTCATTCATGCTTCAATTAAGACAGTAGAGGAGAAAATGTGATTTTTGAAAATTTATTATTTTATATAGTTATCTTTACACAAAAAATAGGATTTTTCAAAGAAAATTCCTAACTTGACCAAGGTAAATCGTAATTCCTTGAAATTTTTACTAGAGGTCAACTAAATTTCATGATTTTTTGAATTTTATTTGAATTTTAAGAAATATTGGAAATTCTTGGTTATTTATTAAATATAAAAAAAATTTAAATGGTAAAAATTAAGTTTTGTATTTTTGAAAAGTCTCCCTAAGGTCAATGAACTCAGAGAAGAAGATTTTATATATTTTTTTAATTTTATTTGATTTATTATAATTATTTTAGTGAAAACTCATTTTTAGCCTTTAAAAATTATTTTAAAACTTTGAAATTCTATTTCTTTAATTAGAAAATTAGGAAAAATATTTTAATTGTTCCTAAGTGATAAGGAAGCAATTTAGAACATTTTCATGAGTTTTATTATTTTTGTGTTTTTTATGAATTTTTAATTATTTTAACTATTTAAAAAATAGGGTAAAAATGACGTTTTTATTTTAAATATCATTTTTTTTAAATACCCCTGATCACAGAGAACTCAAAAAATAAGTTTTTTTAAATATTTGAGTTATATTTTGAATTTTTTAAAAAAATTATTTAAGTGCCAAAAAAGATATTTAACTTGAACAATCAATTTAGACCATCGAATGTACTCAAAATGCTTTGAAATTTTTTTGGGGAGTTCACTAGATCTTAGAAAATAGTGGAGATAAAAAATCAAGTCATTTTGATGTTTATATTTTCCAAAATTAATTATCTTAGTGATTTAGTGTTTGTGAAAATTAGGTGCATTTTAAATGACTTGACTCATGAAAAATTTTCCTAAAGGCTCCCTAGTCATCATAAACCTTCCAAAATTTTCTTTGAATTTTCTAATCAAAATGCTAATTTCCATGATTAATTTAAGCAAATAATGTGCATAAACTTGAAAAATATAGATCTCTGTCTTGAGACTTCCTATGACCTTGGAAAAATTAGAGGATGTTTCCCTTTACAGAGGATATAACATGTTAAACTTTCAAGCCATCGTGAAATGACAATATGCATGGAGAATCAAAACATTCAAATCAGTATTTAATTAATTAAACAATAAAATATTCATTAAATGGACTTCAAATTATTTCCACATTGTTCTCCTTTGTTCACTGACCAAGAGGGTATTTTTATTTTATTTTGTGATTTTTCTACACCAAGATATGAATTTTTGAAGTTAGGGGTATTTAAATAAATAGAAAAAATCCCTATTTATCTTTTTAAATAGTGTGGCACCATGTAGATCCAAGGCAGCTCCGAACTCCATGTGGTGTGCTCCCATTCGAGGTCGCCATCCACCTCAGCACTGACTCGACCCACGGTTTATGTTCCGAAGTGCAGTCTGGCTGTATCTCCTCCGTCCATTTGATACACACTTGATCAAACAGATCCCTGTCATCATCCCCGATAGAGTGATCTCATGATTGTCCACACTAAAACCCTATAATCTTAGCCAAGACTCAACTAAATCACTTTGAGTTTGATCCTATCGACTTGTCTATGTGAGACGAACATATCTATACCTTAATCATGCAATTAAATTAAGCTTAATCAAATGGAGAGTCAAAATAGGTTTGGGAGAAGGAGAAGTTTTATACCTTTGCTCTGAGAAGTGAAGCTTCAATCAGAGGGTCCTGACACGTTCGTTGGGTTCCAAGGAGGCGAGGGATTAAACCTCTTATCATGGTGTAAGGCCTAGGTATGAATTCGACCAAGCTCGATTTCAGGTGTTGGTCTAGAGTTATCGTGGAGGCTATTTCAGAGGGTAATTTGAAGGGGATTTTTCTTCTCTTACTGTTGTGAGGTGTGGGCACAAGCATTGAAGTTTGGTGGAGTTTTCAGAGATGTCCTGTTTCTGCCCTAATTTTCAAGCTCAAAATTAGAATTACACAGGGGGAGTCAAGGTAGTGGAGTGATTGGAATGGGCTGTGGAGGTCTCAATGAAGTTCTATGAGTGATTTGGGAAGCTCTCTCTGTGAGAATTTTAGCACACATCCCATGGACGTGGAAGTAAGTTTTAATAAAAAATAGTCATAGGGTGGCTCTTAGGGCACAAAGGGTGCATTGAGGTGCTTAGGTGTAGGGCATAGGGGCTCTACATATTTATTTGGATGAGCTGGCCTCTAGGTTTTATTTGGGTGAAGCTCCATGGTTATGGCTCTCGGTTTGGCCATTTTCCGTCCACAGGACTGGCCAGCCGGTCGGGGGGAGGAATTTAGGAGCTCAGGGAACCCAGGGGAATATGTCACAACAATATAATGGATTGAGGTTTCATTTTGGAAAAAATATCCCAAGCTTAAGCAAAAATGGAATGAAATCCCATAATTTATGGGAGCTTTGGTCCATGGATTTGATTAGGTGGTTAGATGGGTTTTGGCTCAGTTTTAGGGTCTAATCTATGGCTGAGGTAGAGTTTATTTGGTGATTTTGGGGTAATTAGGCCATCTTTACTACATAAGTTCAATGTGTGTTCAAGTGATCAAAGTTTGGGTTCAGGCTAGGTTAGCCATGTCAAATGACCAAATTAATTGATCAACATTCTGTAGATGATTGTTATGAATATTTTTTGAAAGGGTTGAAGTGTTTTTGACTTCAATTGGAAGGTTAATTTGAGGGATTATTGAGATTTGGCAAATTTGGGCATGTTGGGCTAGACATTGGTCTAGATTGGGCTAGCCTTGGGCAAAGTCCAAATTAAATTGTCCACATGATCAAGGGAGGTGTTGTGAAGATTTTTCATGAAGGGATGGAGTGGAAATTTTGAGGGGGCCCTCAATTTGGTGAAGTTTTAAGATAAGGTCAGTTTGGGGCATATTTGGAGCTTTTGGAGTTAGGTTGAAATCAAATGAAATTGAGGTCCTACCAAGGCCAATTGAAGGTCAAATTTTATGTGTAGGAATGTTATGAAGATTTTTCAAACACAAATTGTGGCCAATTGAGTGAGCTATGGGTTCAATTTGGTGGAACCAAGTCATGGGGCCAAAATTGGGTTTTTGATCAAAATCAAAATTGGTTTCAAGTAATGGATCAATTGGGCTTGTATTTGGCCTTCATTGGTCATATAAAGAGTAAATTTGAGTATAAAATTGAAATCAGGGAAATTGATACCAATTCGATAGACATTTGAGGTGATTTGGAGAAAATATCAGCCTTTAAAGGGCAATTTTGGGGTTTTGATCAAGGATAGTTAAATTGGCCAAATTGGGTCATGTGGTAGTTGAGGAAAATGAAATTGAGAATATTTGGGAGGTTTTAAAAATTTTTGGGATTTTATATAATTTTTAGAATTTTGGGCCAAAGAGGGGTATTTTGGTAATTTGGCCAATTTGGGGATTTTGGGTAATTTGGGTGTTTTCAAGGTGTTTGAAATGACTTTTGAATAATTTTGGGTATTTAGGCTAGATTTGGATATTTTGGCCAAATTTGGGGTTCCAAGGGTATCTGGGTAATTATGGGGGAATTTATATATAAAAAGGTAGGTTGGGTATCTTGATAGAGTTAGATTGCCAACCACCATAAATAAGCCATGGATCAATGGAAACCCCATTTTGGGTTCTCTATGTAGTGGTATTAGTTAAACCCTAGCCTCGGGCTAATGGGTTTAGGGAACCAACTTCAGGAGTCTCTCAAAAGTAACAAGGGACCAAAGCCTAAAAGTTCTAGGTTTAGGGTAATGAGTGATTGTGAGTACAAGTGATTGCAAGTGAGTGCCTTAGCCCAGACCAACAACCAAGGCTAAGAAAAAATTATCATAGTTTGTCCAATAATAAGAAAAGGTCACCCCAAAATAATTGGTTTTTCTTTATGTTCCTCCATATCTAATATAATAAAGTCCACAGGAAAGATAAATTTATCTACTTTAACAAGCACGTCTTCTACAACCCCTTTTGGATAATTGATACATCAATCACTTAACTAAAGGTTTATAGTAGTGGGAAAAATAATGGCTAAACCTAACCTTCAAAATATTGATATAGGCATCATATTAATGCTCCATCCTAAATTGCATAAAGCTTTTTCACATAATTTTTTTTTTCAATTACACAACGAATAGTTAAGCTACAAGGAACTTTAAGTTTCTTAAGAAGCTTTTCTATAAAATATAGTATTGCACTCCTCACTTAGTGTAACTGTCTCGTAATCCCCATATTTCTTTTTCTTCTTTAATATCTCCTTCATAAATTTTGCATAACTTGGCGTCTATTCCAAAGCTTCAGAGAAATGAATATTTATTGTTAACTTCTTCAGTACTTCCATGAACTTTGCAAATTGTTTATCCAACTCAAATTGTCCAGGTTTTTGAATAAATTAAGGTGGTGGTGTATCTAAATTGATTTTAGTTGGAGATATTAAGTTTTTCAGATCCTTAGAAACATGTTCTTTAGGTCTTTTAGTTTCCTTTATTTCTCTAACATCTTCTTTCTCTTTTCCAACCATATCCTTTATCTCTTTTCCAATTCTTAATTGGACAGCATCTATTTTTTCATCATTTTTTTCTTTAGGGTTGATCTCAGTCTTGCTAGGAAGTATTCTTTGGGGTCTATTACAAAGTGAATTAGTAATTTTGTCCCAGTTGATTCTCTACATTTCTAATTGCAGCATTTTGACCTTGCAACTAGTTTCTCATTTGCAATACTACTTCTTTTATAAACATCTTCTTATCCTCAAATTGTTGATCATTTTTAGAGTAAGGTGGATATGAAGGTCTATAGTTTGTGTTCCTCTGATTATTCAACATTCATTAGGATTTGCATGATTATTTTCTCATTGTTGGTTTACACCCCTAGTAGTATGATGCCAATTAAAATTAGGGTGGTTCTACCAATCTGGGTTGTGTGAGTTAAAATACTCTTTGTTTATGGTATTTAAAGTCTTATACGATAATTTAGAATCGATCATACGCCTTCATGAAATTTCCTCACTTACTGGAGAAAATTGAGGCTGGTTCATTCTAAATTGGTCCAACTTCCTTGATATTGTAGCAACCGGAGATGCAAGAATTGCAATCGCATCTGTATCACAAACAATGGCTACCTTTTTAGGATTTACCCTTACAGAGGGCCATTGAAATTCATTTTTAGCCATTTCTTTAATTAACACATATGCTTCATCAAATGGTTTTGACATTAATGATCCACCAGCGACAGCATCAATTATAGACCTAAAGGATCCAACTAACCCATTGTAAAAAGATTGAATTATTAACCGATCGGGCACATCATGGTGTGGACACTTTCTTAGGTGTTCCTTATATCTTTCTCAGGCTTTGTATATTGATTCCCCTTTACACTGACAAAATGAGATAATATCATTTCTAAGTTTAGTAGTCCTTGAATATGGAAAATACTTAGCTAGAAATTTTCGAGTTAACTCCTCCCAATTTTTAATAGAGTCAGGTGCTTGATACACCTAAAATATATAGTGTTATTAGACAAATTATTTTTTTTTTTTTGAGATATTGAGCTTTAAAGGAATGTATTTGTGTGTTTTTCTTTCAGGTACAAGTAAAAAGGTGAAAAATGCTAAAAGGAGTGAAAAAGGAAATAATTTGGAGCAAAAATGTGAAATTGGTGCAAAAGCTTTTTGGTTCCTAAGCATCAGATCCGGCGCTTATGCGTCGGTGAAACAGAGAAAACCACGCCTAAGCACCAGAGGCCCCACACTTAAGAGCCAAAGGCAGTTATTTGGCAATTTTCTTCATTTTACCAAATTTTGAATGGACATTTGAGGCATCTATTGGCTAAAGAGGGTAGTTATGACCATCAGAAATGAAATTATGATTAAAGGACTTGTGAAAGGAGGCATCCTTTGGAGAATACATAGAATTGAGACATATTTTGAAGAGTTATCAATGCACCTCCTGGAGATCTATAAAGTGTGCTCGAAAGTTATGAAAAGTGTTGGAAAGGGGGAGTTTTGAGCGATAGTTGTGGAGTGATTTTCAGGGACCACAAATTTACTTTGTCCTTTTGGTTTTAAGTTTTATTATGAGAGTTAAGAGTGTTGTAAAAGAGAAGAGATTTCAAGGAACTTCAAGAGTTTGGTGGAGGATTTCAGATAAGTTTTTATCTTTGTTACTAAACTACTTTTGGTTTTAATCAAGTCTTCATGTTGGTTTGACAATGATTTCTATTTTTAAACTAAAGTGTGGTTTTATTTTCTCCATGGATTCTGAGTAGTTTCTTTATCTTTTTTCCTTAAAATGATAATTAATTAAAAGTGTTGGATGGAAGTTGTGGAGAGTATTG
Source organism: Phalaenopsis hybrid cultivar (assembly GCA_002079205.1). Classification (NCBI taxonomy): domain Eukaryota; kingdom Viridiplantae; phylum Streptophyta; class Magnoliopsida; order Asparagales; family Orchidaceae; genus Phalaenopsis; species Phalaenopsis hybrid cultivar. The sequence goes on from JXCR01149005.1 coordinate 234,396, forward strand.
ATCTTTAATGTTGGAAGAATTTGTGATGATTTAAATCCGAGTCCTTCATTTAGTTCTTTATTTGACCTATCTAGATGTTAAAATTTGTTGTGATAACATGTAAGAACTGGGCAGGTATTGTCTCAGTCAACAATTGAAAAGAATCAAATGAGGTTGTATGAATGAGAATGAAATTCATATGATTTAGTACAAATAAATAGGGAAAATAACTTTGAAGGGTGTAGAGTTAGAGGACTTTAAAGTGATAGGTTAAAGCCCCCCAACTTGGTTTATTGTTTTAGGTTCTGATACGAGATGTTAGCTGCCAAGTGGAGGGAGTGAGAGCTGGTATTTTCCCTGCGTAACCGATCTTTAGAACTATTCAAGCTTTAAATTAGCCAATATTTTTTTATAGCATCTCTACTAAGGGTAAAGAACATTTTTACTCCTATTTGACACAACACAATTTGCATACTTCCACAACAAAATTCCTATACTTATTACTGATTCATGATAAGGAGAGATATTTTCATATCAAGTGCTTTTTTTGCATAAACTCAAGTTATATTTTGAAGTCTTAAGTTTTGTTAAAATATCAAAAATACCAAAAAGAATTGAATTTTACTTATTGAGGAAATATTTATAGTTTACATAATTGTCGTTTTAAAATAGAAAGTTTGTGCATATTGCATATTTCCTTGTGAGTTCAATATTCAGGTCTTAATCAAAAAGTCTTATATTACTTGATAATGATATGTATACTTGCTTAGTATCCATTTCATGCGCTTATGCTTTCATTGAAGAAATGGCTACCAATAATTTTTAATAGCCTTCTAAGAGGGTGAATCCTAAGAAAGTAGTCAATATTCATGAATCTGATGCATTTACTATGTTAGCAAATCAAGTTGATGCAATTTCAAGGAAGTCAGACCAATTTGGAATGAATTTTTCTCAACCAATCTCCATGATTGAAGAAAATTCATTAGGCCTGATAATTTCAAAGAAGTTAGACCAATTTGGAATGAGTTTTTCTCAACCAATTTCCATGATTGAAGAGAATTCATTAGGCCAAATGGTAGATAATTTCAAGGAATTTAGACCAATTTGGAATGAATTTTTCTCAACCAATCTCCGTGATTGAAGAGAATTCATTAAGTCAAATGGTAGATTCTCAAGCCTCATCATAAACTTTGAATGTCATAAATATCAAGTAGAATAACCCATATTTAAATTATTATAACCCAAGTTGGAAGAACCATCCCAACTTTAATTAGAATAATACTACGGGTGGTAATAATTAGCAATGGGGGAACAATAAAGTAAACCCATTTGTAAATTGGAACAACCAAGGGAATAATAATTATAGATCTACTTATCCTCTAGGTTTCAACAGAAATACACAATTAAGGAGAAGAAGTTGTCTATAGAAGAAGTGGTGTTACAAATGGGACATCAGTTATAAAGTCAAGGAGCTACAATTAGAAATATTTAAAATCAACTTGGACAAATCACAAACTCATTAAGTAATAGATCCCAAGGAACACTTCCTAGTTAAACTAAGACAAATTCAAAAAACAAGAATAAAAGCAAGTAAAAGTCGTTCAATTTAGAAGGGGAAGAGAGTTTGAAGGTAGAGTTCAAAAAGAAACTCAAATAGAGAGAGAAGAAATTGAAGAATCAAAAGAGGACGCTCCAACGGATTCTGAAAGACCTATTTATCCACTTAAAGTTTATTTAGAAAAACAACCACCTCCACTTCTTAAAAGGCTTTGTCAACAGAAGTTAGATAACCAATTTTCAAAATTTCTAGAATTTTTTAAGAAGCTAACAATTAATATTTCATTTGCTGAAGCCTTAGAACAAATGTCAAACTATGTAAAGTTTATGAAGGATATTCTCAACAGGAAGAGGAAGTTTGAAGGTAATGAGACTGTTGCACTTAGTGAGAAGTATAGTACAATTTTTTAGAAGAAGCTTCCTGAAAAGCTTAAAGATCATTGTAGTTTTACAATTCCTGGTGCAATAGAAGACAAATTTTATGGGAAAGCTTTATGTGATTTAGGTGAAAGCATTAGCCTTATGCCATTATCAATATTTAAAAGATTGGGATTATGAGAACTACTGTAACTCTGCAGTTATTCAATCGTTCGATAACTTTTCCTAAAGGAGTTATAAAAGATGTCCTAGTGAAAGTGGATCAATTTTTCTTTCCTGTTGATTTCATTGTGTTGGATATGGAGGAAGATAAAGAGATACCTATCATTTTGGGGAGGCCTTTCCCAGAAATAGAAAGAGCAATGATGGATGTATAGAAAGGGGAATTAACAATGCACGTCAATAGTCAAACTGTTATTTTTAACATTTCAAGATCAATGAAATATCCTGCAAAAGCTAAAGATGATGAATGCTATATAATGGATGTGTTGACCTAATTTTTGGTTGAGGTTTTGTTTTCCCTCTTTAGTTTCATAAGGTCTAATCATAAAAAAGTTTATTATTCTTAGAAAACAAGAAAAGGAACCCACATCATTGGAAACTCTAAACTCCTCCTTGCTTAAGTTGAAGTTCCACATATTGGTCATAACCTCTAACACTTAGTAGATGGGGTCAGTATGAGGACGCTTAAGATGAGTCCCCATAGGATTATCTGACCTTAGAGTTAGCCCTGGGTGTTGTTTTGGAGCTAGTTCACTCACCTACACTCACTCTGACCCACAATCACTCACAACCCTAAACCTAAAATTATTGACTTTGATCTCTTGAATCTTTTGAGAGACTTATGTTGATAGTCCCCTAAACCCACTAGCCCTAAGCTAGGGTTTAGCTAAGACCAGTACATAGAGGACCCAAATGAGGATTTCATATGTGCATAGTTCGCATATGGTGGTTGGTTTCTCAAGTTCCCCAAAATGCCTAACTTGGCCTTTTGCCCCTAAATCCACCAAAATTACCTAATGCCCTTGAAACCTTAAATTTCGCCCAAAATTCCCAAATTCACTCAAAATACCCAAATTTGCTAAAAAATCATTTCAAACCATTTGAAAATACCCAAATTACCAAAAATCACCGAAAATTTCCAAAATTACCAAAATACCCCAAAAAATGCCAAAATTACAAAAATACCCTTGGCATCTTAAACTTTCCCAAAACCTCCAAAATCACCTCAAATATCTCCAAAACCAATTTGAATCCTTCAGTTGAATCAAAATATTCCAATTTGATCATTTTGACCAAAAGCCCCCAAATTACCTTTAAAGTTCAATTTCCCAAAATTTATCTTAAATGTCCATCAATTTGGTCCCAATTTACATCAATTTCAATTCTAAACTCAAATTAACCTTTCATATGTCTAATTCAAACCAAATCAAAGCCTAATTGACCTTTATTTCAGCTCAATCTTGATCCCAATTTTAGCCCTATGACTTAATCTCACCAAATTGAACCCCATAGCCTGCTTAATTTGCCCCAATTTGGATCCTAAATCTCTTATAACAATCTTACACACCAAAAATAACCTTCATTTGTCCTTGGTTAAGCCTCAATTTTATTTAATTTCAACCCAAGTCCAAAAATACCCAAATTTGCCTCAAATTGGTTGTCTCCAAGTTCCACCAAATTGATTGTTTTAACCCTAATATTGACACCCAATTTATGTTGAAACTCTTCATGACAGTCCTATAGACCATTTTAAATAATCAATTTGAACCTCACCCAACTTTAGCCCAATCTAGACCCAATTCTAGTCCAACATGCCCAAATTGACCAAAATCCCAAAATCCTTCAAATTAAGCTTCCAATTAGACTCAAAATCATTTCAATACTTCACAAAAAATTGTCATGACCATCATCCATACAATGTGGATCAATCAATTGGACTAAATGTCATGGCTAGTCTAACCCAAACCCAACTCTTAGCCATTTGGACCCAAATTGGACCCATGCACCAAAATTAACGTAGTTATCTCAAAACCACCAAATTGATGACTTCATAGCCACTAAGCACACTCTATGGACCAGACTAAACCCCTTGGACTAGCCATGGTGGGCTATGGACCATTGGATCCCTAAATTAATGGATTTATGCCTATTTATGGGCATTAACCAAAAATCTCCCCCATTATGACTTGTCATTGAGAGTAAACCATAACTAACCCTCTCACTGCTCACATGACCTCCTGGCCACCTTCGCTGGCTTTGCTGGCCAGCTTAGTGGCTGGAAAACACCAATATTGAAAGTTTCAAGCCAAAATTCAAGTCAAACTCACCCATCTGAGTTGGCCATTTCCAATTGGCTTTAGCACTTCAAAACCCTCCACCTAGCACCATTTTGCACCCCTCACTTTGCCATGATAGCCACCTTAGGCCATTTTATTTAAACCTCACCTCCATGGAAAAAAAAGGAGAGCTAAAATTTTGTTAAGGAAACTCTGTCAAACTGCTCTCAGAGACTCCTTAAGGCCACCTCAGTTCAAACTCACCATTTTCCTCCATTGATCCTCACTGTTGAAGTTCAATTTTAAGCTCAAATTTCTACCAAAACCAGGACAGAACTCTCCACAATTCCATAGCTCACCAAACTCCAAGTACTTGTGCACACACCATCTCCACAGTGGGAGAAGTTGTTTCCCCACAAAAGCCCGTCTGAAATAGCCTGTAACCTAGCTCTAGACCAACATCTTAAAACCACCTTGATTGAATTCATACCTAGACCATTCACCAAGGATTAGTTCTTCATTTGGAGGTTTGTTGGGACCAATCGAAGTTCTCATAACCATCTGATTGAGGCCTCCCCTATCAGACAAAGGTATTGAACCCTAACCCTAATCCAAGCTTATTTTTACTCTTCACATCTATTTACTATATTTTGTACCATATAATACATATAGATAAGTTTATCTTTAGTAAATTGAGGCCTTCTCATACAATTTTGTTGAGTTTAGACCAAGATCTTAAGGCTTTAGTGTGAACGACTGACGATTTAGGTCACTTGGGGATGATAAAGGAGAGTCGTCTGATTGTGCGTGTATTCAATGAACAGAGGAGATCAACTTGGATAGATCTATGGTGCATAAAATGAGGTTTGTGTGGAGGCTACATGGCTGGTGGCATCAAATGGTAGAGCGACACGTGGAACCTTCGGAGCGGACGAGAATGAGTTGGGAACGCGTGGATAAGTAGAAAAATATGGATTTTTTTTATTTATTTTAAACGCCTAAAGTTCAAAAATCCATATCTTTCTCTAGAAAAATGATAAAAATAAAAAGAAAATACCCTCTTGCTAAGTGAACACAGGAAAATAATGTGGACCAAAAAAATATAATTTTTCAACGATATTATTTTAGTGAATTAAATACCCTCTGTGGTATCTTAATTCACCATACCTTAAAATATTTCACCATGGCTTGAAATTTTGAGGGTTTATTCCCCATGACAAAGGGGATGTTCTCTGAGTTTTCTAAGGTCACAAAGCACCTCTATGCTTCTAAGCCTAATTCTCAAGCTAAGGGGACAGTTTTGGCTTATTTTTATTACATAAATCAAAAATTCACTTGAAAGATTATGAGAACAATTTTAGTAGGTTTCTTGTGGTAAGAGAAGTTTAGGAAAAACATTGTGATGCTTTGAATCATTTTGTGAATTTCTATACTTAGTTAAATGTGAATACTTTGTATTAATTTGTGTAAATTAAATACATATAAAAAATCAACAAAATCAACTCCACATTGTTCATAATACAAATATAAAAATTAATTTTGGTAATTAAAACACTATTTTCTATTTAAAATAAATCATGAAAATTGATGTGAACTAAAATAATAATAATAAAAACTTAATTCAAAGTAATCATGAAATTTTACCTGAATATTTCTCTGACCTAAGGAATCCTACAATAATTTCTTTAATAAATAATATTTTGGGAAGCTAAATAAATCGCCTTTTGAAAATCTTATTTTTTGGATTTAAATAATTATCTAAATTAAACTAAATTTTTGTGAAGTCCAAATATCCTCCTCTAATATCCTAGTTACATCATGGATATGATACTCTAAACCCTCAACGTCACTTAAGGTTTGTTTAGTGAGTTATGAGGTGAAGTACCCCAAGGGCAAAGTAGTCATTTTGAACTTTGGTGCCTTAATCAAAATTTAGGGTTATCAAAGAGAAAATGGGTAATTTTGATCTTAATAAACATGTTTTGATGATTGAAATAAAATGGGACTAAATGGTAGAAACTCATTCAACACCCTTGCACAACATCAAGTAAAAGCACAATTCTCCTAATCTTCGTGACTTGGAAGTCAATTAAAGATCGAATGATACTTAAGTGATCGGCTTAAGCCAGAAAAATGATAATTTACTTTTCTTAGGCCAAAAGTTGAGGATGATGTGATCATTTAATAAGGATATATGGCACTTAAATCAAAACTTTGAAAGCCGCTGCTTCACTCATTATGCTTGTTAAAGGCTTGGTAGTGACATAGGTTCAATGTCTAAACTCAACTTGATTGGATTTAGAAAAGGATATGATCAACGATTAACATCTTTAAGCACTGCAAGCTTGACTTTAACTGTGGGCAGCACAACATTAAATGACTCAAACACGCCTTAAGGGCACCCACTCACGTAACTCTTAAATGAAATGTCAACTGATTAATTAAGTGTCCTATACTTAGGATATTTAAATCATTAAGTTTCATTGAGCAATCGGGTAGTGATCCTGATTACAATTTATAAGCCACAGTATAACAATAATTTTGATTATATTTTTCACTTATATTTCTTTATTTTGAAGCAAAACCAAAAGGTTGATCCTGAAGAAAAATAAGAATCTAACTTTTAATTTATATATGTTGGGATACTACTCAAGTATATGTATTGTTATCAAATAATATAGGACTTTTTGATTAAGACTTGAATATCAAACCCACAGGGAGATTATGTAATATGCACTTTTATAAACTTTCTATTTTTAAAAAGATAAGTATTTAAACTGAAGATGATTCATACAATAATGAAAATTTAAATATTTTTGGTATTTTCAATATTTTGATAGAACAATAACAATTTAAAAAGATAAATACAATATTTGCAGAAGAAACGCACTAAATATGAAAAATATATTTCTACTTATCATTAATTAATAATAAGTAATAGGAATTCTGTTGTGGAAGTATGCAAATTTGTGTTGTGCCAAATTGGAACAATAATATTCTTTACCCTTATTAAAAATGCTATAAAGAACATTGGCTAATTTAAAGTTTGAATAGTTCTCAAGTCCAGCTAGGCAGGGAAGATACTAACTCTCACTCTAGAGTTCCCTTGATTCCCTCCAGTTAAGGGCTAACATTTTCATATCAGAACCTAAAATAATAAACCAAGTTGGGGGCTTTAACTTGTCACTTTGAAGCTCTATAACTCTACAATCTTCAATGAATATTTTCCAATTTATTTTCACTGAATCATATAAACGGATTTCTCATTCATACAACCTCATGTGATTTTTTCCAATTGTTGATTGAGCAATACCAGCTCGGTTCTAATATGTTCACACAACAAATTTTAAAATTTAGATTGGCCAAATCAAGAAGTAAATGAAGTGCATGGATTTAAATCATCACAACTTTGTCCAACATTAAAGATTAATACTCTCCACAACTTCCATCCAACACTTAATTACTTGTCATTCTAAGAAAAAGGATAAAAAAACTACTCAGAAACAATGGAGAAAACAAAACCACACTTTAGTTTAAAAGTATAAATCTTTGTTAAACCAACAACAAGTCTCAATTAAAATCAAAATTAGTCTAAAACAAAACATAAAAACTTATCTCAGGTCCTCCACAAAATATAAAAACTAAAATAAAGAGGTTAAAATAAATATGTGGTGCCTGAAAATCTCTCCAGACTAACTCCCCAACTCAAGAACGTTCAAAAATTTGTCTTTTCAAACACACTTTTAAAGACTCAATCTTCATTATTTTATAAATTTCCAAAACGTGGCATGGTAACTCTTCAAAATATGTCTTAATTCAATATATTTCTCCAAGAGATGCCTCCTTTCGCAACAATTTTCATCCATGGTGGTTATAGCCACCTATTAAGCCAATGGGTGCCTCAAAAACCTCTTCAAAATTCATAAAAACCAAATTTACTTATCCAAGAACTGCCACTGGCGCTTAAGCATGGGGCCTCTAGCGCTTAGGCGCGGCCTTCTCTGTTTAACCGGCGCTTAAGCGCCAGATCTAGCGCTTAAACGCCAAAACACATTTGCTCAATTTTCTCCTATTCACTCCAAATTTGACCTATTTTCACTCCTTTAAGCATTTTTCACATTTTTACTTGTACCTGAAAGAAAAACACACAAATACCTTTGATTAAAACGCAATATCTCAAAAATAGGTATAGAAATGCATCTAAAAACACTATAAATTTTAGGTGTATCAAAATCCCCCAAACTTAAAATGTTACTTGTCCTCAAGTGACACTTCAATCTTTAAAAACTAAATTAGTATGATATGTATATGAATTTCTTTAGAAGTTACTAAAATTTAGATTTAGAATTATAGTTGTCCAATTTAGAAAAACTATTTTGTAATTAAGAGCAACTTAAAGTTTAGAAATTTTTAATGTTAAGAACGATGAAAGTATGAGTTCCTCTCTAATTCAGAAATATTGTAGATTTTCTAAATTTAGAATTTAGTCCTTTTATTTTCTCTACTTAAAAATTTTTATTTTAAATAATTTTACTTACTATATTACATCCCTAAGCTTAAAAGTTTCTCAAGTCTTATACTTTAAAAAAATCAAATGTGGAACCAATTTTTGATTATGCACTAATCTTCAAGCATCTCCTCCCTAAATTTTTCTCATTTTCTTTTTTTTTTTCTTTTCTTTTTCGTTTTCTTTTTTTTCTTTTCGTTTTCTTTTCTTTTCTTTTTCAGGCAAGGATTACTATATCTAAATAGGCCTTTAATAATTTTGAATTCCACTTCTCCATTCCTAAAGCAAAGTCTTGATATAAGTCTTTTACTTATAAATATAATAATAGTTTTAAAAATTACTTAATAAAAGAAATTTAATTATGAAAATAAAAGTTTAAATTATCTAAAATTTTCAAAAATATAGTTTTTTCAAAAATACAGTTAATAAATGTTACACTATATTAAGCATTTTCAACACTAAAAACTTTTAGCTTAAAGCTTTTCTTCATTACAAAAAATTTCAACTAAATTTTCTTACTTGTTTCTAAAATCAAGTTTTTCTTCCCTAATATAACTTCATATACATAATCATTTTTTTCTTTTCAAATTAAATTCACTTGTAGCACATTTGAGAACAAATAAAATTCCAGTTTTGAAATTATTTTTCATCCCACCAAACTTAAATTTTTAACATATTAAATATTTTAGCATCAGATATATATAAGCAAGAATGAAAATTTAAAATAATATGTTAACAGAAATTTTTAAACCCTAATGATACAAGTAGAAAAACTAAAACATGAGTAAAATTAATTTTTAATCAAATTTTCTAATATTTTTATTTCAATTCAACATGTAGAGATTCAATAGACCTCTAAGCAGTGGGTATAAACATAAAAGCAAAATAAGACATTAACTTTGAATTCACAATCTCAACATAAAAATAAACACACAAACATGATAAAAGAAATATACAGGGTAGCAATTTCTGAAATTTAAATTTAAGGTCTAAGTTGGCAAGATTTTTAATCTTTTCAAAAGACATAGAATTAAGTAAAGTTCTAAACTAACTAAATAAAAAAACTCACAATAGTTACTACCCTAAAATTTAAAAACAAAATATTAACTATCACAAACATTCTAACAACAATAAATAAAAAAAATCCAAAACACAACACATAATCTAAATCAACACACAGATGCAAATGTATTAGTACCAAGACCACATAGTCCTCAACATAATACAAACAAAAAGATCTCTTATTTTTACTCCCCATCTTTTAAATCACCGCTATACCATTTTTCTGCAGGCTCATAATTAGGATATCGAGGATATGGAGGAAATTGCACTCATGGGTCACCTCTAATTAGGCTCTCCAGAGACGAGTGGAATTTCTCTTCATAATCACTCTTTCTCCTATTATATTTATCAGTATGATCTGCAAACCGCTCTTTCCTTTGCTCCTCTTCATTTTCGGTGTCATTCTACAAATTTTATAAATTCCAAAAATAGCTTCAAAAAATCAAGTCTAATTTAGTAAACTAAATATTCCAAAGCACAAACTAAACTTCCCATGCAATTTTCATAGATTTTTCCTCATTTTTCATCATGAATAGTGGATTTTCAAATTTCTCCAAATGTGCTAAAAATACATGGTGAAAATCCAAAATTTTTGCATAGAAGTAAAGCTCACCCCAAGGAACTTGGATCTAGCAAATTTCACTTGATTCCATAAATAAATCTTCACTTTAGATGTGCCCTAGCCCTCAGAAATTGCAAACTTGAGAGGTTGAAGGTGATGATGGGATTAAAAATGTTTATGGTTGGGTTGAAATTTCACTTTTAACCGTTCGTGAACCGGCACTTAAGTGCGGATAAGTGGCACTTAGACGCTTACCTCTCGGGTTAGCTCGCGCTTAAGCGCGAGATGTGGAGCTTAGGCGCTAGTGCACGATTTTCAAAATTTTTAAATTAAAGTATAATGCACTATTTTCCCTAAGTAAACCACCCCTAAATCGTCTCAGCACTTAAATGACTATTTTTAACTTCCTATAACTCCCCTCTCTCTCAATATTCTCCATAATAACTATTTCAATTCGAGACTTAAAATAACACAAATTTTCACGAAAACATACTTTATAGATTCAAAAATGACTACAAATACAATTAACACTTAATTCTCACTCCAAATAGTTTCGGATGAGAAAATTTCCTAAATTCAAACACTTAACACTCATATTACAATTAAACTCATAATAAGTCATAAAAACTAAAAACAAACTCTAACATGTAAACACAATGACTCCAAACAAAAAAACTCAAACATAGAACTTAATGCCACTTTTCATTTGATGGGACAAACTCAGGTCTTTTTTTAGTCTCTTCTAGGGCAATTGGAATGTAAAGGTGATAAAACAGATGATGCTGACGTGCTCTGATACAATCTTCTTCAATCCACATTTTCTTAAGAAATGTCTCCTTATATGCTTCCTCTATATAACTAGTGTGGCTAAATCATGATTTCAATTGCCATCCAATATGCTCAAGATGTGCATGAATCTCCAATACCTTAGTCTCCAGTAAAGATATTGTATTTTCAATTTTGTTGATCTTCTCTGATATCCCTTTAATACAAACAGCTAAGAAACTGTTATACATCTCTTGTGCACTTTGTCTAAGGAATTTCTTCCTCATGGTCTCTTCCTTCTTCTTCAAATCCATGTCCCATGAAGACATCATCTCAAAATTACTCTCTTCTTAGACTTTAGGGCTAGATATGATATGGGGTGAAATTTCTTCATAAAATCCTTTTATTTAAAGTCCTAAATCCTTTCAATAGCTCCTATGGATGTCTAAGAACTGCCTTGGCACATTTTTGCAAACTAATTGGTGATTTTCCTTTCTAGAATCTAAATTTTGCACTTGATAAAACTGCCACACTTAAGCGCCAATGCACATGTTTGCACTAGTCAACTTAACGTCAAAATTCTTATTCTAACATGTCTAAGTAACTAAATAAAATTTTAAAATCAGTATTAACAAATAATAATCTCAAAAATTCTACCCCAATTTTCTTAATCACTCATAAAATAACAATCAAAACAAAAACACTGATAATTACGGGTTGCCTCCCACAAAGTGCTTAGTTTTACGTCGTCAGACCGACAAAACCAGTGCTTATTCTAGTTAACCCAACATCATTCCATCATTAAACTTATGTTGATCACTTATAAAATAAGGTTTCAGTCTGTGTCCATTAACTTTAAGTATTTTCTCAAACTTAGGATCTTTAATATCCATAGCTCCTAAGTTTAATGGTTAAAGATCACAATAAATGGTCCCATCGATCTTTAATAAAAGTTTACTTGGATAGAAGCCAGAGCAACAAGTTTTGCCATAAAATTTTATCACAATAAATGGGCCCATCGACCTGGACTTAAGTTTTCTTGGAAATAATATTAACCTGCATTATATGGCAAAACTTGTTGCTCTGGCTGAAAATTTTTAGTAAGAATCCTTTGATCATGCTATATCGTAGTCTTTTCTTTGTAAATCTTAGCACTCTCATAAGATTCAATCCTTATCTCTTCAAGCTCATTTAATTGTAATAATCTTATTTTACCAACATCATTCAAATTATAATTGAACTATTTAATCACTCAATATGCTTTATGCTCAAATTCAACTGGTAAGTGACAAGCTTTCCCAAAATTAGCCTATATGGGGACATTCTAATAGGAGTTTTGTATGTAGTTCTATAAGCCCACAAAGCATAGTCAAGTTTGACTGACCAGTCCATTTTTGTTGGATTCACAGATTTTTCCATAATTCTTTTAATTTCCCGATTGGATAATTCAGCCAAACCAAATTTTTCCATAATTCTTTTAATTTTTTGATTGGATAATTCAGCCAAACCACTTGTCTGAGGATATTAGCAATCCTATAATTTATATGATATTTCTTTAATAGCTTTTTCATTATGGAATTTTTGAAATGACTTCCCCCATTAGTAATGATAACTTTCGGCATCCCAAATCTACAAAATATGTTTATTTTCAAAAATTTTGCAACACTTTGAGCATCACGTCGAGGTAAAGTAATAGCTTCTATCCATTTGGATACATAGTCCACTGCTAAGAGAATATATAAATTTTTGAAAGATGGTATAAATGATCCCATGAAATCTAATCCCTAAACATCAAATATTTCAACAGCTAGCATATAATTGAGGGGCATCTCATTTCTTGTAGAAATATTGCCTACTCTTTGACATCGATCACAAGTTTTAAAATAAGCACTAACATATCTAAAAATTGTAGGCCAATAGATTCCATAATATAAAATTATGTATGTTGTTTTATCTACACCAAAATGTCCCCCAAAATAAGAATTATGACATTTTTGGATAATCTCATAAGTTTCTTCCAATGATACACATCTTCGAAAAATGGGTCATCCAAAAAATAAGTCTTAGCTTCAAAAATAAAATTCCTCTTCTGTTGGTATGTCATTCCATAGGGTATAATATCACTAACAATAAAGTTTACAATGTCGACATACCACGGAACACGCCACTCATTAATAGTAAACAATTTTTCATCTGAAAAATGTTCATTAATTTCTTTTTCAAAATAGAGTGGTTTTTCTAACTCAAGCTTGGAAAAAAGATCGGCAATTCAATTTTCAATCCCCTTTAGATCTACTATTTCAAAATCAAATTCTTGCAAAAGAAGAATTCATCTTATAAGTCTTCATTTAGCTTCCTTCTTTTTCATTAAATACTTAACAGCAGAATGATATGTATGCACTACATAATGAGTTCCAATAAAGTATGATCTAAATTTATCAAAAGGAAATACTATTGCTAATAACTCTTTTTCAGAAGTTGTATAATTAATTTGAGTTTCATTAAGAGTTTTACTAGCATAGTAAATAACTTTGAAAATCTTATCATATTTTTGTCCTAAAAAAGCTCCAATAGCATAATCACTAGCATCACACATCAATTCAGAAGGTTTTCACTTAAATTTTAGCAGTTTGTACTTTCATACCATTTTCTAATATTTAATGACCTAATACAATTCCTCTTGCTACCATAAATTGACATTTTTCCAAATTAAGGACTAAATTTGTTTCTTCACAGCGCTTGAGAACTTTTGATAAATGTTCTAAATATGAGTTAAATGAAGTTCCAAACACCAAAAAGTCATCCATGAATACTTCAAAGCCTTTTTCAATTAAATCACAAAAAATTGCCATTATATATCTTTAAAATGTAGCAGGGGCATTACCTAAATCAAAGGACATTCTTCTAAATGCGAAAGTACCATAAGGTCTGATAAAAGTTGTTTTCTCTTGATCCTCAGGAGATATTTGAATTTGGTGATGAATAGTATATCCATCCAGAAAACAAAAGTATTTATGCCTAACTAGTTTATCCAGCATTTGATCTTGAAAGGGTAATGGAAAATGATCTTTCCTAATGGCAAGATATAATTTTATATAACCAATGCATATTTGCCACCCTGTAACTTGTCAAGTGGGTATTAACTCATTATGTTCATTTATAGTTACACTTACTCCTCCTTTCTTAGGAACACAATGAATTGGACTAACCCATGCACTATTTGAAATAGGGTAGATAATTCNAGGAGAGAGAGTGAGAGAGATGGAAAGCTAGAGAGAAGTCGGGGTTGGATTGATCAATAGAGAGAGAATAAATGAGAGAATTAGAGTGGGAGAGAGTTAAAGCGGGAGGGAAGGAGAGAGGAGAGAGAAAATATAAACACCTCTCTCTCTTTATCTCTCTTTTTTTCTCTCAATTTCTCTCACTCTTTCTTCCTCTCATTTCTCACCTCTCCCTCCTCTTTCTCCTACTCCAACTCTCTCACAATCTCTCCTGCAATCCCTCATTCTCTCTTCTTATTTCTACCTTTTTTCTCTCTCTTACTCTCTCTGTACCCACTCCCTTGTTCCCCCCTTTCTCTCTATTTTTTTCTTCCTCATTTATCTTTTTAACTCATCACTATCACTCTCTCTCTCTCTTCTTTCTTTTGTGACGGAGCAAGAAAGAGATAAAGAAAGAGAGTGGGGGAGCAATAGTGATGAAGAAAGAGAGTGAGAGGAGAGAGATAATGAGAGAGAGACTTAGAGACAAATAATGAGAAAGAGGGGTAGGGAGAGGAGGAAGAGGGTGAGAGGGAAAGGGAGAGAGAGTGAGAGCAATAGTGAGAGAGTGAAGGATCAATAGAGAGAAAGTGAGAGAGATGGAGAGGAAGAGAGGTGTGGGAGTGACAGAGAGAGAAAAGAGAGTGAGTGAAAGAGAAAAGAGAGTGAGTGAGAGAAATGATGAGAGTGAGAGATAGTGACATGGAGAGGGAGAGAGGTAGAAAGTGAGGGAGCAAGAGGAAGAAAGTGTAAGAG
>JXCR01149005.1:276686-292804 GCA_002079205.1 Phalaenopsis hybrid cultivar
TCCCTTGAAATTTTTACTAGAGGTATACCTAGACCAGAGAAGCCTTTGGCTCTAATTTCATAATTTTTCAAATTCTCTGTGATTTATTAGAATTATTTTAAGTTCTAGGCTATTTAATAAAAATAAAATATTTTAGGTGGTGAAAGTTAAGTTTTATATTTTTGAAAAATTTCTCTAAGGTCAGAGAACTCAGAAGAGCAAATTTTAAATTTTTTTGATTTTTTGTTGATTTATTGGAATTATTTTTGTGAAAACTCATTTTTAGCCTTTTAAAAATTATTTTTAGGCTTTGAAAATAAATATCTTTATTTAGAAAATCAAGAAAAATATTCTAATTATTCCTAAGTAATTAGGAAGCAATTTAGAACATTTCTATGAGTTTTATTATTTTTGTAATTTTTATGAATTTTTAATTATTTAAATATTTAAAATAGGCCAAAAATTAAGTTTTTATTTAAATAATTGTCATTATATAAAATATCCCTGATCACAGAGAACTCAAAAAACTAGGTTTCATTATTTTTTGAGTTATATTTTGATTTTTAAAAAATCATTTAAGTGTCAAGAGTGGTACTTATCTTTAAAAATCAATTTAGGCTATTAAATGAACTCAAAATATTTTGAAACTTTTATGATGAGTCCTCTGGATCATAAATCACAATGGAGATCAAAAATCAAGTCATTTAAGTTTTTGTATTTTCCAAAATCAATTATCTTAGTGTATTAGTATTTGGAAAATTTAAGGATATTTTGAATGGCTTGACTCATGAAATTATTTTCAAAGGTTTCTCAGGTAATGGTAGACTTTCCAAAATTTTCTTGGGATTTAATGACCAATATGCTAATTTTCATGATCATTCTAAGGAAATAATATGGAGGATGATGAAAAATATGGATCTCTATATAGGGACCTCCTCTGCCTTTGGAAAAATCAGAGAATGTTCCCCCTTACAGAGGCTACAATATGTCAAATTTTCAAGCCAAGGTGATGTGTGAATATGCATGAAGAATCAAATGATTCCAGATAGTATTTAATTAATTAAAAATATTTTATGCATCAAATGGGCTTGAAAATAATTTCACATTATTCTCCTCTGTTCACTAAGCAAGAGGGTATTTTTATTTTATTTTTGTGATTTTTCTACACAAAGTTATGTATTTTTGAAGTTTTGGGGATTAAATAAATAAGAAAATACCCTATTTTTCTATTTAAACTGCGCGTGCCACCTCATCCTATGACGGCTCCGAAAGCATGCCTGGCGCGCTCTAGTTGGACGTCGCCGTCCACGTAGCTTACTGACTCGGCCCGCTATTCATGTATCGCAGCACTGTCCGGCTCGATCTCCTCCGTCCGTTTGATACACGCTTGATCAAACGACTCCCCGTCATTGTCCCCGATAGAGTGATCCCGTGCCCTTCCAGAATAAAACCTTAAGATCTCGGCCTAGACTCAACCAAATCACTTCGGGTTTGATCCTATGGACTCGTCTAATGGCCTAGACTCAACCAAATCACTTCGGGTTTGATCCTATGGACTCGTCTAAGCGAGACGAACATAATCTATACTGCTAAGGTACCATGAAATCAAGCTTAAGTAAATGAAGAATCAAAATAAGCTCAGGAGGAGGAGTTTTATACCTTTGCTCTGAGAAGGGAGCGGTTAAGATGACATGAAATCAAGCTTAAGTAAATGGAGAATCAAAATAAGCTCGGGAGGAGGAAATTAATATACCATGAAATCAAGCCTAAGTAAATGGAGAATCAAAATAAGCTCGGGAGGAGGAATTAATGTACCATGAAATCAAGCTTAAGTAAATGGAGAATCAAAAGAAGCTCGGGAGGAGGAGGAGTTTGAGGCCATAAAATCAAGCTTAAATAAATGGAGAATCAAAATAAGCTCGGGATAATGGGGAGTTTTATAGCCATGAAATTAAGCCATTGTAAATGGAGAGCTCGTAAAGGCTCGGGAGAGTGAGTGAGGGGTTTTGATCCTATGGACTCGTCTAAGTGAGACGAACATATCTATACGGTTAAGAGGCCATAAAAGTAAGCCATTACAAATGGAGAGCTTGTAAAGGCTCGGGAGAGTGAGTGAGGTTATACCTTTGCTGTAAATGGAGAATCAAAATAAGCTCGGGAGAAGGAGAAGTTTTATACCTTTTCTCTAAGAAGGGAGGCTTCGATCGTCTAAGTGAGGCGAACATAATCTATACTGCTAAGGTACCATGAAATCAAGCTTAAGTAAATGAAGAATCAAAATAAGCTCAGGAGGAGGAGTTTTATACCTTTGCTCTGAGAAGGGAGCGGTTAAGATGACATGAAATCAAGCTTAAGTAAATGGAGAATCAAAATAAGCTCGGGAGGAGGAAATTAATATACCATGAAATCAAGCCTAAGTAAATGGAGAATCAAAATAAGCTCGGGAGGAGGAATTAATGTACCATGAAATCAAGCTTAAGTAAATGGAGAATCAAAAGAAGCTCGGGAGGAGGAGGAGTTTGAGGCCATAAAATCAAGCTTAAATAAATGGAGAATCAAAATAAGCTCGGGATAATGGGGAGTTTTATAGCCATGAAATTAAGCCATTGTAAATGGAGAGCTCGTAAAGGCTCGGGAGAGTGAGTGAGGGGTTTTGATCCTATGGACTCGTCTAAGTGAGACGAACATATCTATACGGTTAAGAGGCCATAAAAGTAAGCCATTACAAATGGAGAGCTTGTAAAGGCTCGGGAGAGTGAGTGAGGTTATACCTTTGCAAAGTAAATGGATAATCAAAATAAGCTCGGTAGGAGGAGGAGTTTTATACCTTTGCTTTGAGATGGGAGGCTTTGATCAGAGGTGCTTGGCACGTTTGTTGGGGTCCAAGGAGGCTAGGGATTGAGTCCCTGACCTTCGTGTGAAGTCTATGTGTGAATTCGACTAAGCTCGTTTTCAGGTGTTGGTCTAGAGCTATGGTAGAGGCTCTGTGGAAGGGGGATTTAATGGGGCTCTGGTTCTTTCACTCTTGTGAAGGTGTGGGCACAAGCAATTGGAGTTTGGTGGAGTGTTCGGATGTATTGGGCTCTGTCTTGGTTTCCGGCAAGGTTTCAAGCTTAAAATTGAGCTCCGGCAAGGGGAATGGGTGAGGAAAAATGGTTTGGATGCACTGAGGGGATCTTAGGGAAGCTCTGTGTGAAGTTTGGAGAGGCCTCTCTGAGAAATAGCACACCTCCCATGGCCGTGGGAGGTGAGTTTTTATAAAAATGATCATGGGGTGGCTCTTAGGGCATAAGTTTGGGTGCATCTCCTTCTCATGGCCGTGGAGGTGGCTTTTTATATAAATGGGGTTATGGTGGTTGTCATGGCTCTCCCATGGTTGTGGGAGGTGAGTTTTTATAAAAATGTCCATGGGGTGGCTCTCAGGGCATATTTTTTAACGGCCATGGAGGTGGCCTTTTATAAAAATGGGGCTATGGTGGTTGTCGTGGCCAATCTCAATGTCCACGGAGTTGGCCTTTTATAAAAATGGGGTTATGGTGGCTTTCTTCGCCAATTAGGAGGAGTAATGTGGTTCTTAGGTGGAGAGCAGAGGAGCTTCATAGTTTGATTTTGATGAGCTGGCCTCTAGGTTTGATTTGGGTGAGATGCCATGGGGGTGGCTCTCAATTTTGGGCTTTTTCGGCCACTAGACTGGCCATCCGGCCAGGGGGAGGTGGCTAGGAGCTCAGGGAACCCAGAGGAATCCATCACAGCAATTTAATGGAAATGTGCTTGGATTTGGCTAAGATATCTTAAGCATGTGCATTTTTGGAAATAAGATCGCTTAATTTGGGGGACCTTTGGTCCATGGCTTGANTTATCACACAAATAGCCTGGAAGATGTGAGGGTTTAGGTCGTGACAAACGACAACCACGGAATCCTAAGATGAGTTAGGGCTTATATTGTATAACAGGGCTATGCAAAGGCCTAAAGATAAGGTAATGATTTACATTGCATAAGCAAGCAACCTCGAAGTCCTATGGCTTTGTTATTTAAGTCTAAAGAAGAAAGATTGGTTTAGCTGGGGAAGACAGGTTTTGCTGTTGAAGATGGCCGTACTGCCCACCATGAATTGGTTTAGCTGGTGAAGATAGGTTTTGCTGTTGAAGATGGTCGTGCTGCCCACCAAGCTAGCTTGCCACAATAAGTCTGGGTTATCTATTGTGTCAAGTTATAATATCAAATCAGGTGGCCCTATGGTTGAAGTCCGCGACGAGTTTGAGTTATCTAGTGTGTCAAGTTATAATATCAAATCAGGTAGCCCTATGGTTGCCGCGATGAGTTTGAGTTATTTATTGTGTCAAGTTATAACATTAAATCAGGTGGCCTTATGGTTGAAGTTCTTTAAATTTTATGAGGGCATATTAAAGTTGATTAGGGTGAACACCGGTTAGGATCCTACGGTTCCCTCGTTCCGACACCGCTACTTTCTATTGGATTCACTTAGTGTCGAGTTAGGATCCTACGGGCAATCTTAATGAGTTCCATAATTTCATTTAAATCGTGGGAAGCCTCGTTAGCAACCGTAGGTTACTCCCTCATTCCGGCACCACTATTTTCTATTGGATTCACTTAGTCCAAATGAACTTACTAAACCCATCTTAATGAGTTCCATAATTTCATTTAAACCGTGGGAAGTCTCGTTAGCAACCGTAGGTTACTTAATGAATTCCTATAATTTCATTTAGACCGTTGGAAAACTCGTTAGCAACCGTAGGTTACCTCCTCCGAGGGTTTCCGATCTTCCAATAGAGACGTTTTAGTTTAGTTGAAGTTGTATTTTTGTGATGTTTGTGACTATTTTCTATTGGAATCACTTAGTCCAAATGAATTTACTAAACTCAACTTAATGAGTTCCATATTTTCTATTGGAATCACTTAGTCCAAATGAATTTACTAAACTTAACTTAATGAGTTCCATTATTTCATTTAGACCGTGGGAAGCCTCGTTAGCAACCGTAGGTTACCTCCTCCGAGGGGTTCCCTTCCGATAGAGACGTTTTAATTTAGTTAAAATTGTATTTTTTGGTGATATTTGTGATTAAATTTTGCATCCGATACCGTGGGAAGCCTCGTTAGCAACCGTAGGTTACCTCCTCCGAGGGATTCCCGATCGATACCGTGGGAAGCCTCGTTAGCAACCGTAGGTTACCTCCTCCGAGGGATTCCCGATCTCCGATAGAGACTTTTTAATAAGTTGTAGTTTTATGTGATGTTTCTTCCCGATCTTCCAATAGAGACATATTAATTTAGTTGAAGTTGTATTTTGTGTGATGTTTGCAATAATTTCATTTAGACCGTGGGAAGCCTCGTTAGCAACCGTAGGTTACCTCCTCCGAGGGGTCAGTTAGGATCCTACGGTTCCCTCGTTCTGGCACCACTATTTTCTATTGGATTCACTTAGTCCACAAACCCAACTTAATGAGTTCCATAATTTCATTTAAACCGTGAGAAGCCTCGTTAGCAATCGTAGGGCAATCTTAATGAGTTCCATAATTTCATTTAAATCGTGGGAAGCCTCGTTAGCAACCGTAGGTTACTCCCTCATTCCGGCACCACTATTTTCTATTGGATTCACTTAGTCCAAATGAACTTACTAAACCCCAACACGTTCCGGCACCACTATTTTATATTAGATTCACTTAGTCCAAATGAACTTACTAAACTCAACTTAATGAGAGGCATCACTATTTTCTAATGGATTCACTTAGTCCAAATGAACTTACTAAACCCAACTTAATGAGTTCGACATCACAATTTTTTATTAGATTCACTTAGTCCAAATGAACTTACTAAATTCAACTTAATGAATTCCATAATTTCATTTANGGTGCAAAAATAGGATCTTTCAAAGAAAATTCCTAACTTGAACAAGGTAAATTATAATCCCTTGAAATTTTTACTAGAGGTATACCTAGACCAGAGAAGCCTTTGGCTCTAATTTCATAATTTTTCAAATTCTCTGTGATTTATTAGAATTATTTTAAGTTCTAGGCTATTTAATAAAAATAAAATATTTTAGGTGGTGAAAGTTAAGTTTTATATTTTTGAAAAATTTCTCTAAGGTCAGAGAACTCAGAAGAGCAAATTTTAAATTTTTTTGATTTTTTGTTGATTTATTGGAATTATTTTTGTGAAAACTCATTTTTAGCCTTTTAAAAATTATTTTTAGGCTTTGAAAATAAATATCTTTATTTAGAAAATCNTGGAAGCCCCTATAGTTAATTACATCTTAAATGACCAAAGTCACTTAAGAAGACTCTCAATAAAATGAGAAATATTATCTTCAAGGAATTTCAAAGGGTAGGACTCTTCAACGAAATCGGACGTAGAGTAGAAATATTATCTTCAAGGAATTTCAAAGGGTAAGACTCTTCAACAAAATCGGACGTAGAGGTGGAAAGATTATCTTCAAGGAATTTCAAAGGGTAGGACTCTTTAACGAAATCAGACGTAGAGGTGTGAATATTATCTTCAAGGAGTTTCAAAGGGGAGGACTTTTCAATGAGATCAGATGTAGAGGTGTGAAAGCCTAATGTTTGGCTTCCCAACGAAATCAGACATAGAGGTGTGAAAGGGAATTGGTTCAAATTTGGAACATTTTATTATAGAATCCAAAGAAAGAAGAACTAGGGGATGTCGTGGATCCAGAGGAGAACCTCGGTGACTTCCCAAGCTATCCTAATGTTTGGCTTCAGTTTTGAGGAGAAATATTTGGGTGTTTCATCCTACCAATTTTATTAGTTAGGGCTTATATTCATGTGAAATAATCACACAAATAGCATGAAAGATGTGAGGATTTAGGTCGTGACAAACGACAACCTCGGAATCCTAAGATGAGTTAGGACTTATATTGTATAGCAGGGCCCTGTAAAGGCCTAAAGATAAGGTGAGGATTTACGTTGCATAAGCAAGCGACCTCGAAGTCCTATGGCTTTGTTGTTTAAGTCTAAGGAAGGAAAATTGGTTTAGTTGAGGAAGACAAGTTTTGTTGTTGAAGATGGCAATGCTGCCCACCATGCTAGCTCCGAGCTCCTGCTGTGACGAGTTTAAGTTAGCTATTGTGTCAAGTTTTAATATCAAATCATGTGGCCTTATGGTTGAAGTTCTTTAAATTTTATAAGGGCATATTAAAGTTGATTAGAGNAGTTTTGCTGTTGAAGATGTCCGTGTTGCCCACCATGCTAGCTCCAAGCTCCTGCCGCGACGAGTTTAAGTTAGCTATTGTGTAAAGTTATTATATCAAATCAGGTGGCCTTATGGTTGAAGTTATTTAAATTTTATAAGGGCATATTAAAGTTTATTAGAGCGACAGCGGTTAGGATCATACGGTTCCCTCGTTCCGACATCACTATTTTCTATCGGATTCACTTAGTCCAAATGAACTTATTAAACCCAACTTAANTTATTTTCTATCGGATTCACTTAGTCCAAATGAACTTATTAAACCCAACTTAATGAGTTCCATAATTTCTTTTAAACCGTGGGAAGCCTTGTTGGCAACCATAGGTTACCTCCTCCGAGGAATTCCCGATCATCCGATAGAGGCATCTTAGTTTAGTTGGAGTTTTGGTTTTGTATGATGTTTGTGATTATATTTTGAGTTATTTTATATTTTGAATGTTGTGGCGGTGCATTTTATCTTGGTCGATTTTAGTTCTGGTTTTGNCATAGGCTTATTACCTATTTTAATGATGCTTTATTGGAAGCTGATCTCTTTGATCTTGGTTATAAGGGCAATCCTTTCACTTAGTATAGGGGAAATGTTTTTGAAAGGCTTGATAGTTTCTTGGTAATGTTCTTGGGATGATGGCTTATACTGTTTTTTCTGTGCTCATATGCCTGTCATATACTCTGATCGTGCACCCATCCTGATCACTGTTAGTTTGAATAATAGACTTAGGGTTTATCAATTTAGATTTTTAAACATGTGAACTTTGCATGATTCTTTTTAAAAATTTCTTAAAGATAATTTGTCTTATGAGGTTTTTGGTAACAAAGGCAAATGGTTATGGCTTTTACAAAATAATATGGCTAATAAGCTCAGAACTTCGAATCAGGATTTCTTTGAGATTATTCATTCATTGGTTTTATCTACTGAAGATAATTTACAGAGTTTTGAAAAGGAGTATAGTGATGAAATTACTGATCATAACATCTTCTTGGCTGGTCAAGTGAGATTGGTTGCGACCATTAATATGGAAGATGATATAAACAAAAGGCTATGAGTCAACTTCTTACAAATAGTGAAAGATATACCTCCTTCTTTAATGTGTTTATCAAGAAATGAAGATTGAGTAACAAAATACGTAAGATTAAGAATGATAGGGGTTTGTTTCTTTGTTCCTATGATGTTATAGAAATTGATGGGGGTTAATTATTTTTCTAATCTTCTTAATAGTGATAATAGTGAGCTTGCTAATATTGATGTGCATCTCTTTGTTGATAATTGTATATATTCTGAGAACTCCGCTCTTGATTTCTTGATGAAGCTGAAATTAAAATTGCTTCAGACAACATTTATGGTAATAAATCTACAGGGTATGGTGGGTTTTCTGTAGATTTTTATAAAGTATGATGGGATGTTATTAAAATTGATCTTATTGGAGCTGTTCAAGAATTCTTTAGAGGGATGGATCTATCCAAATATTTTAAAGCTTATAATCTTATTATTATTCCTAAAGATAAAGTGGGTCTAGGTTGGGATGCTTATAGACCTATTAGTCTTACCACAGCGGTTTCTAAAATAGTATCTAAAGTAGTGGTTAAAAGACTTCAACCTTTTATTGATAAACTGGTTTCTGAAAATCAATTTGCTTTTATTAAAGGAAGATTTATTATTGATAATGATCTTATTACTCAAGAATTATTGCTTGATTTTGACAAAAAAGGGAGAGGAGGTAATGTTATTTTTTTAAATGGATATCAAAAAAGCCTATGATATTCTTTGATGAGAGTTCATTACGAAAGTTCTACATGCTAAAGGTTTTACTATAACTTTGTGGAATCTTATTAAAAGGATTTTGGAAAGTAATTTTTACTATATACTTATTAAAACAATAAGGGTGGCCTTTTTAATTCTACCAGAGGTATAAAACAAGGACATCCCCTTTCTCATTTTATTTTTATTTTGGCTTTTGATTATCTTTCTAGATAACTTAATAAGCACTTTTTAGAGGTATCATTTTATGTTGTACAATGATAACGGGATTTTTTTTGTATCAATCATTTAGCATATGCATACACCATTTTTATTTTCACCAATGCTAATAAAAGTGCAATCAAAAGATTATGAAAGGGTTTGGAGCATTTTCAAAATGCTTCAAAGCTTGTGTTCACTCAAAGCAAATGTAATTTATATTATTCAAAAGGGGTTTATACTCTAAAGAAGAATTGGATTCAATATTTCATTGGATATGCCTTTATTTGGGTTTCAATTTAGTTAAAAGTAAAATTAAAGTGCACCTTTTTTATATTATTATTGATAAAATCTGTAAGAGGATTATTTCTTTGGAAAATCTTCTTCTTTCATATGGTGGCAATGTGACTTTACTTAAAGGTATTCTTTCTTCTATTCCTCTAATTACTATATGTTTTATGAAGATGTATTTACGTATTTGTAAAAAGTTGGAAGGTACTGTCGGTGCTATTTCGGGTTGGTTTGTGGGGAGTTGCCCGTAAGAAGCTATCGGTCGCCGGAATCGGAATCCCGTCGCTCGCTTCAGAAGGACGTTGAAGTATGAAATCAAACTGATCCCATATTTTTCATAATTTAAAATGAAAGAGCACTGTACCTCAGATCATGTATCTATCCCGAAGGATAAACACAAGACTTGAGGATGANTTTTAAATTTTTTTTCTTTACAACTTATTTCATAGCAGGATTCAATCTTCTTTAAGGATCAACCCAGGGTTTTCAGTTCTCTTCCATATGAATTCTATGCATACAAATTGAAGAATTGATTCCTTTAATATTAGCAATTGTCCATCCAATTGCTTTCTTAAAATTTTTCAGAATTTTCATCAACTGTTCTTCTTCTTCCATTGTTAATTTTGAGGAAATTATAATTGGTAAGGTAGAGGAATCTCCTAAAAAGGCATATTTTAGATGATCAGGAAGTAAATTCAACTCAAGTTCTGGATGTTTTTCAATAGATAGACAAAATGATTTATCTTTGTTATCGTGTCCAAAATTTCAAAACTGTCTCGAACATAGTTGGAGTCTTCCTTAAAAAGATCTTCACAATAATTTAATTCCTCTTCTTGCTCGTGTTCCAAATCTTGTACTTTAGATTTTTCTTCATAAGTTCTTTTGAAAGGGAATTCACTTAGATATTTTATAAGATATATTCTAAAACATTCATCATCTTTACCTTTTGTAGGGTATTTCTTTGATCTTAAAATGTTAAAAGTAACAGTTTGACCATTGACGAGCATTGTTAATTCCTTTTCTACACATCTATCATTGCTCTTCCTATGGCTAGGCAAGGTCTCCCTAAATTGATAGGTATCTCTTTATCTTCCTCTATATCTAGCACAATGAAATCGAAAGGAAAGATAAATTGATCCACTTTTACTAGGACATCTTCTATAACTCCTTTAGGGTATGCTATCGAAAGATCTGCTAACTGCAGAGTTACAGTAGTAGGGTTATTTCTCCTATTCCCAATCTTTTAAATATTGATAATGGCATAGGTTAATGCTTGCACCTAAATCACATAAAGCTTTCCCATAAAATCTGTTTCCTATTGCACATGGAATTGTAAAGCTACCAGGACCTTTAAGCTTTTTAGGAAGCTTCTTTTGAATTATCGCACTGCACTCCTCACTAAGTGCAACAACCTCATTATCTTCAAAATTCCCTTTTCTGTTGAGAATATCTGTCGGCGATATTTAGGGTTGGATTGTGGGGTTGCCTGTAAGAAGCTGTCGGTCGTCGGAATCGAAATTCCGTCACCCGCTTCAGAAGGACATTGAAGTATGAAATCAAACTAAGCCCATAATTTTCATAGTTTAAAATGAAAGAGCATTGTACCTCAAATCCTGTATCTATCCCAAAGGATAATTTTTCATAGTTTAAAATGAAAGAGCACTGTACCTCAAATCCTGTATCTATCCCAAAGGATAAATTTTTGTAGTTTAAAATGAAAGAGCACTGTACCTCAAATCATGTATCTATCCCGAAGGATAAACACAAGGCACTGTACCTCAAATCCTGTATCTATCCCAAAGGATAAACACAAGACTTGAGGATGAGGCTGTTTAAATGAAAGAGCGTTGTACCTCAAATCTTGTATCTATCCCAAAGGATAAACACAAGACTTGAGGATGAGGCTCGATAAAAAAAACTAAGGAAAGTATGACGTCTGTTTGGTCTGCGAAACCTTTGTATTTTCCCACAAGTTCCTAGCATTGTACTTCAAATCCTATATCTATCCCGAAGGATAAACACAAGACTTGAGGATGAGGCTCGATCAAATAGGATCCTGTATCTATCCCAAAGGATAAACACAAGACTTGAGGATGAGGCTCGATCAAATAAACTCCTATATCTATCCCGAAGGATAAACACAAGACTTGAGGATGAGGCTCGATCAAATAAACTAAGATATATGACGTCTGTTTGGTCTGCGAAACCTTTGTATTTGCCGACAAGTTCCCCTATTTAATATGGTCCGTTAGGTCTGCGAAACCTTTGTATTTGCTGACAAGTTCTCCTATTTAATATAAAGGATTAAATAGGTGAAGGATAAACACAAGAATTGAGGATGAGGCTCGATCAAATAAACTAAGGAAAGTATGACGTCAGTTTGGTCTGCAAAACCTTTGTATTTGCCGACAAGTTCCCCTATTTAATATAAATAATTAAGTTGGTCTGCGAAACCTTTGTATTTGCCGACAAGTTCCCCTATTTAATATGAAAGATTAAATAAAGCATAAACACAAGACTTGAGGATGAGGCTCGATCAAATAAACTAAGGAAAGTATGACGTCCGTTCTGAAATCTTTGTATTTGCCGACAAGTTCCCCTATTTAATATAAAGGATTAAATAGGGTTTATTGAAACCTTTGTATTTGCCGACAAGTTCCCCTATTTAATATAAAAGATTAAATAGGATTTATTGTATTGTCCGACAAGTTCCCCTATTTAATATAAAGGATTAAATAGGGTTTATATTAAGCTGGGTTCGGNGAACTCTGATATCTTAATTATTCCTAAGAATAGGGTAATTATCACTTGAGATTCAAATTAAGAATTATGTGGGTGAAGACCCTTAAAAGGGCAAGTTAGTGTAATTTGAACACTTAGCCAAATTTTTAAACCTAATTGGGCTTAGTGGTGTTTCAAAGATGTTTGATATAATTATGTTTATTTCTCTAATCCTCATTTAGTTAATTTTGATTTGACCTAAGTCACCACTAAGCCCTTAAGACTTAGGTGAGTGTCTTAATTAGTTTTGAAAATGGTTAAGCTTTAAGTGATCATGATTCATGACTTGGATTTTTATTTGAAAATCAAAATAGGGTATTAAATTGATTAATTATTAATTTCAAAAGTCATACCCCTAAGTCCAGGATCATTTAATTTTAATAAACTTCCAAATTTTAATAAAATTTTATTAATCTTAAATTCTTTTTTTTTATGAGGAAAGTGAATTTGGTTTCTACCAATTATCCCCTTATGTTTCAAGCATCAAATAGATTGATTAAGATCAGAGGTTACCCATTCCCCTCTTTGAATTAGACCTAAATGTTAATTAAGACAAGATTTCCAAAATTACACATTTGCCTCTAAGGCTCTATCACTTCATAATTTATCAAATTCAATTCAAATGACTTTGAAATTTTTATCCTACTTTATTCATAGGTCAATTGAGACATCAGAGGAGAAAATGTGATTTTTCAAAATTTAATTTAATTTATATAATTATTTTAATGCAAAAAATAAGATTTTTCAAAGAAAATTCCTAACTTGACCAAGGTAAATTATAATCCCTTGAAATTTTTATTGGAGGTAGACCTGGACTAGAGAAACCTTTGTATTATATTTTATAACTTTTTGGATTTTCTGTGATTTACTAGAATTATTTTAATATCTGGGCTATTTAGTAAAAATATAATATTTTAAGTGGTGAAAGTTAGGTTTTGTATTTTTTTAAAATCTCCCTAAAGTCAGAGAACCCAAAGGAGCAATTTTCTATATTTTTTTTATTTTTCCTTGATTTAATGGAATTATTTTAGTGAAAAAACTCATTTTTAGCCTTTAAAGATTATTTTAAGCTTTGAAATTCAATATCTTTATTTAGAGAATCAGGAAAAATATTCCAATTGTTCTTAAGTGATTAGGAAGCAATTTAGAACATTTCTATAATTTTTATTTTTTTGTGTTTTTTATGGATTTTTTAATTATTTAAATGTTTAAAATAGGCTAAAAATCAAGTTTTTATTTTAAATATCATTTTATTTTTAGAAAATACCCGTGATCACAAAGAACTCAAAAAACTAAGTTTCATAATTTTTTGAGTTATATTTTAATTTTTAAAAATCATTTAATTGCAAAGAGTGGTATTTATCTTTAAAAATCAATTTAAGTTATTAAATGAACTCAAAATATTTCAAGAGTGATATTTATCTTTAAAAATCAATTTAAGTTGTCAAATGAACTCAAAATATTTTGAAATTTTTATGAGTGGAATTTATCTTTAAAAATCAATTTAAGTTATTAAATGAACTCAAAATATTTTGAAACTTTTATGGATGAGTTCTCTAGATCATAAACCACAGTGGAGATTAAAAATCAAGTCATTTAAATGTTTATATTTTCCAAAATTAATTATTTTCAAGTTCTCTAGATCATAAATCACAGTGGAGATAAAAAATCAAGTCATTTAAATGTTTAAATTAAGTTCTTTGGATCATAAATCATAGTGGAGATAAAAAATCAAGTCATTTAAATATTTATATTTTCCAAAATTAATTATCTTAGTAATTTAGTATTTGTAAAATTTAAGGATATTTTAAATGACTTCACCCATGAAATTATTTTCAAAAGTTTTTCTAGTCATGGTGGACCTTTCAAAAATTTCTTACGATTTTATAACTAATACGCTAATTTCCATGATTTTTTTAAGGAAATAATGTGAAATAACTTGAAAAATGTGGGTCTTTGTATAGGAATCTCCTCTGACTTTAGAAAAATCAGAGAATACTTTCCCTGATAGAGGCTACAACATGCTAAAATTCCAAGCCAAGGTGATGTGCCATTATGCATGTAGAATCAAATGATTCAAAATAGTGTTTAATTAATTAAAAATAAAATATGCATAACATGGTCTTGAAATTTACTTCAATTTGTTTTCCTTTGTTCACTGACCAAAATGGTATTTTTATTTTATCTTTGTAATTTTTCTACACAAAGTTATGAATTTTCTAAGTTAAGGGTATTTAAATAAATAGGAAAAGGCCCTANTTTATATTTTAATAAACAATGTAATTCAAATTTGGCCAAATCGATTGAATATTAAATTTAACCAAAATGATTTATGGTGTGAACTTCAAATTCATTCATATTTTATATTGTATTTGTAATTCTTCATATCAAACACATAATTTCTCAACTCGCTGCAATAGATTCAGAGTATACCACAAATTTACTCAACCAAACGACCTCTTAATCTTAAACTTCATGTCCATTGAGTTTTTCATAACTTCACTTAGATATCAATTGTTAGAAGAGAAATGCCATCTATCTTAGGGAAAATATGATAACCCACAAAATAATTATAAAAGTGCTATTAATAACTNGAGTATACCACAAATTCACTCAACCAAACGACCTCTTAATCTCGAACTTCGTATCCATTGAGTTTTTCATAACTTCACTTAGATATCAATTATTACAAGAGAAATGCCATCTATCTTAGGGAAAATATGATAACCCACAAAATAATTATAGAAGTGCTATTAATAACTACAAAAGTGAACATTGAAATTTGCATTATTTGGCATAAGTAAGGCTACACCCATGGTCTCACAGAGATCAAATAATCCATTTAGCTTAAAAAATGATGCATGAAAAGTTGCACATCATACAAATTTAGAGATATGAATAAAGATGCTATTTTGTCCAACTAAGATAAAATACAGTCACCTACAAATATTGAGATAGATTTCTTTTATCTCGAAGAGGTTGTAGAACTTCACTTGCAAATACCCAAATGATTCCTGCTTGTCTTTTTTGGTTGACACTCTTATTTCTTTCTCCTCTCATTTTTGTATTTTTTTGTTGATGCTATATAAGTGATGATTATTTGAGTTTATATAATGCAGTGTTCACTTTCTAAATTCTAATGTTATCTATCATCCACTATTAAACACGTGGGCAGCCCCATAGCCTTTGTGGAAATCTGAAAATATTTAGTTCTTTCCCTATTTCTCTCTCATTGGAGGATTTGATTGGGATATCTTAAGAATTTGATTGATTTTTTCCCTTCATATTTTATGCTATTGTTTTTTTATTCAAAATTGTTTTCTTTCCTAGTTTAGGGGTGATATATTTGGTATATTTGTAAATAAGGTGGAATTAGTTTTCTTATGTATATTATCTTTTTTGTGAATAATGAATCGAGCAATTTTCCTCCTCAAATAAATTTTACACTGTATCAGTTCCTCATTAGATCAATATCGTCGGTGTCATTTTTCCTCAATGCGATCTTCTCCAAGAGCCTAAACTTTCGCAGAATCTCAGACACTGGCTTTTTAGTTTCAGTTTTGTTTGATTCGTGGGATTTAGTTCACAGGATCCCAGCGTACCAGGACCCCTTCCCGCCGCTCGTCTCCCTCATATGCACGAGCCATGGGTTCTGTTCTAATAGACTCCTTCCAAAGCTGTCGGGATTCCTTCCCAGCCTTCCAAAGCTATCGAAACTCCTTTTTGTCAGGGATAGATAGTCTTCTAGCACCTGACTTCCTTCCTACCAGAGCTGGAATTTCTTCTGGCCAGTGCAATTTCTTCTGGCCAGTGCCAGACCTCATTCCTTGCAGGCAGTTGGAACTTCTTCAGCCATATTTTTCCCTGCAGGCCCTTCCTCAAACTTTC